>CAUYRB010050507.1:0-116789 GCA_963574695.1 Propithecus perrieri | reverse complement strand
TGCCTTTCAGAGACACCCTTCCAATGTAACAGCATTTGAAATGCAAACCAGCACATTCACCTATGCCTTCAGGGCAAAGCTCTGTAAAAACTCCTAAGACAGATCCTGTCCCAAAACACATTTAATACTAATTCATGGAGCAACAGTGAGTGACTACTGAATTCATGTCTGTCTTCTCCATTATGCTGTATGGTCTGAAAATAGGAACTATCCTGTTCTATTCTCACAGCCTAGTGCTAGCTATATGATAAATACTAATAACACTTGGCCAATACTGAAATGCTTTGCATTGGGTGCTTTCTATCCAAGATTCACAGAAGTGAAGTAGTTTTCCAACATACGGCTTTTAAGTGGAGGAACCAATATGCACGCTCAGGTCTGTCTTCTATTTTAAACAAAGACAAACTCTAAAAGAAGACATGTTGTCAGTGCTAGCGGAACTTCTTTTTAATGCCTTAATTAAGATAAAATTTTAAACACTCGAAGTTAATACACTGCAGCTACCATTTAGAACAAGAATAAAGTGTTTAAGGGGGGAATTAACAGAAGGGTACCTTAGATATGGTGATCAGGAAAGACCATACTCAGAAGAAGATATTAAACCTGGGACATGAAGAATGAGAAGGTGGCACCCGGCATTGAGTGGAGGTAAGACGAACATCCCAGACGGGAAATTAGCAAGGGCAAAGTCCCAAGACAGGACAGCATTATCATGTTTGCAGAACTCAAGAGAAGGCTCCTGGCGTGGCTGCAGTGGGTTAGCAATGGAAGAGTGGGGTGGCCTGAAGTTGGAGGGAGTCAAGAGCCAGAGCCAGCAGGACCTTGTAGGTAATAAGGCATTTGGACTTTAAGTGCCACAGAAATCTGTGGAAGACTTTACACACTAAAGTACCGTGATCCAACTTCGGTTTTGAAAACATCACTTTGTCATGTAAAGAACTGGTAGGAGGCTGAGGGGCAAGAGAGGATCAAAGGGTCTTCAGTATATCATTATAGCTGAAGCAATGACGGTAGCGACATCCCAACAACAATAAGAAATACAATTAAAGAAAGCAGGGTTAAGGAGGAAAACCTGCTTCATGTGGGCTGGGTGATTGTAGAGGTGATTGGGTAGGTGGTGCCTACGCTAGAGGGCGATTAGATACAAGAGGATGTATCTGCTCAGAGTTCTGGCCTTAGCCATTGTATCAGAATGGGTCCCAGCAAGAAACAAACAGCATATCAAACTGGATAATTCGAGGAGAGTTTACAAAAAGGATATGGACAAATATGCCAACATTTTTTTATTTCAGAAACCAGTAATGATAAAGCAGCATCCCAAGGGTTAAGAAGAGCTGGTTCTGTGACCACCCCAAACCTGAAATGGCAAGAAGGGATGGCTACCCAAACCTATGACAGGACTCCAGACAGGAACTACAACCATTAGCTTTGGAAATACAGAGGGAGGCAGCCAGAGGAATAAATACCCTGACCTTGGATCTCTTGTAAGTGCTTCCCTTTAGCTGACCCTCTGGAGGTCAGAGCGCAAGGGAGTCTGTTGGTGCAATCCCAAGGGGCCAGCCTCCCGGGGCACAGAGCAAAGTGAAGGGTGGAGTTCAGAGGCAAACAGAAGACATTCAGTATAGCCAGATCTTATTTTACCATTTTGTTCCCAAGTTAAATGAGAGCAACTAATATTATTTTGTGAATTATTACATTAAATTGATGACACGCTTATAAAAATAATAATTAAAAAACAAGAAAAGGGGTGAATATATTATCCGACAAAGTTTTCCAATATCTTAGGCTGGAATAATATCCAACATATTGAATGACTAGTTAATGATGGGGCGAATACAAAAGAAAATTTACTATACATAAAGGTAACCCTCCACCCCCTTTGGCTGAAAACCTAAGTGTACAATTTCAGAATGGTGAAGGAAAAAAATGGCTTAATAGCTACACACAAAACAAAAACAAACAAACAAAAAAAAAACGTGTTTAGTTAACTATAGTATCCGGTAAAATGTGATATGGGTTTATAATAATAGAACTTTTATTTTAGAATTATTTCTTTCAGGGACACCTGGCATTGAGATTTGGGTTACATGTTTGAGAGCTTGCCAAAGACGTACAACGAAAGGTGGAATGACATTTCCTGATCAACAGAACTGATCTACCGAAGTAAACCTACAACCAAACTACAGAACGTAGAGAGCTAGTAGCCACAAGGAATGGTATTCCTGGTTAGTTCAAAATTTACTTTAGCTAAAAAGCCGAAGATTAGAGCACTTTGTCATTAGGATTAAGAGATGGCATCTTACAGTAAAAAAGGACAATATGATAAGACCCATTATTACAGGAGGGAGGACATATAATTATTATCCAAACCAAGTACATTTGCAAGTAGAAAGGAGAGCTATTAACAATTGCTACAGGACAACAAACATAAACTGGCACTCTCCCAAGCAAGCCATAATGTATGGTCACCCTAAGTTGAGCACAGTGATTAAGAGTATGGTTTCTTAAGCCAGACTGTGCTGGAGTCAAAATCTTGAGCCACTATTAGCTGTGTGGCCTTGGGCCGGTTACCTCACATCTCTTTGCCCCAGTTTCCTCACCTTTTTAAAATGGAGATTTTTATAATAGTAACTTCCTTATGAGATTGCTGAGGTTTAAATTAGTTAATATATGCATAGCACTTATAGTGCCCAATATATACTAAGAGCTAAAAAACCTTTGCAATTACATGTATTGAATGAGCATGTACACATTTAGGCTTTAATATTGGTTCCACCACGTGTTACCTTGCTGTGTGGTCTTGGTAAGTAATAAGGACTCTCGGTCTCATTTTCCTCATCTGTAAAATGAGGCTAGTTGATGAATTGGTGTATAGAAAGTACCATACATACTGCTGAGCAAATATTAATAGTAAATGGATTTTAATTTTCTTTTTTATTTTTCTCCTCCTGGCTGCCTGCCTTTTTTTCTCTTTGTAAAAACACTTTTGTCATCCTATAGTAGAAAGGTAAACTAAAATAATACTAGACAGTTAAACTGGTAGGCAAAGGACCAAGAAAGGGATGCTTTTGTCTTTACCTATCTGTCCTTCCATTCAAAAACATTTATCAATTACCTCCTATTTGCCAAACACTACACTAGGGGCCTGGAGGCAGTATTCATTTGCGGCACTCTGATTTCACTCTAGCTAAAACTAGTGCTTGCTGCCCTATAACCACCACATCCTGAATGAAGTATTAATACAAAACAGGGCAGTGAACTGCTTTTGGCTGCACTTGCATTGGTATCTCCTTAGAGTTGCTCCTCTGAAATTCAGACATCTGTATTTCTGTTTGCCCAGACCTCTAAGGTCTGCCTCTTCCTCCCGTCTCCTTTGACTTCTCTAAGAATCTAGGAGACCCTCCTCCGGCTAACCACTCTGTCCAACCCTCAATTATTGCCTTCTCCTGACGTGTTGGAACTGAACTAGCCTATTTATTGGACAGAGACTTCTTCCCTTCTCCACCTACCTCTCCCTAGAGCTCCCCTTCTCTTCCTCCCTCCATTCTGAAAATCTTATCTTCACCAAATGGCTATTGACCGTCTACTCCGTGTCAGGCAATATGCTAGTTTCTGGAGCTACAAAGATATAAATAAGTTATAGTTCTTGACTTCAAAATGTTCACAGTCTAAAGTCCAAAGGAAGTCAATAGGAATAGCCATATTAAAGGAGTAGGGAGTTAGGCTCCTCCTTAATGGCGGAGTATCTACACAATTTATTTGGAATTCTTTTGCAGAGGAGATTTGCTTCTTCTCCTCTATTCACTAACTTTTTCAAACATTTATTTATCTCAGTGTGGATTCATGGATATTTGTTTCGTACTTGGGGTTTTAATCCAACACTATTTTGTTGCTTAAATTGTTCCATGTTTGGACATTGGGAGCCCTTTCAGTTGACTCCTGTGTCATCTTGACATACCTCTGTAATTGTGTGTGTTTGTGTGTGTGTTGAATATGTTCTCACTTTCTGGTGTTACAATATGCTCCAGGCTCATCTTGTGTATTTCCTATCCAGTTCCTACGACTGGCTATTTCTTCAAGGCGATAGGGCTCCATTTTACTGGAGAATGGTATTAGAAACCAAGATCTGAGTGCTGCGTGTGCTCATTGCTACTGGAATGTCATTTCTTTTAGGTACTCACAGCTTACGAAGCAAAGAAATATTCCAACCATGTATATACAGTGCACATATTTATGAATATTTTTACATGTAACCATCTGTATCTACATTAAGTAAACACGTGTTCTAATGTCTCCTACTCTAATCCATTACCACATGGATCATTCTAGCCTCCTCCCTTTGCTTGTCTTTAAGCTCCAACTCCAACATGACAAACCTGGCTTCCACCATCCACCATTTATTTAGTTGTTCGATTCCAGTATCATGTGTAAGAGTATCAGAATTGTTAACCTGTAACATCAATGGGAAACAATTTTGTCAACTAAAGTGAAGTGCTTATCTGTAGTTCCTTTTGCCATTAGTCTTACAAACTCCATTGATTTCTAAAGTTACTTAGGTTAATACCTTTTCCTCACCCTCTTCAGTGAGATTGTTTCATATTTGTAACGCGGTTACATTCTCTTGTCTCAGTCTGCATTGTTTACCGGGATCATCTGACATCACAAATAATTTTTTCATTGTGCATACATTAAGGTTCACTCTATGTGTTGTACAGTTCTATGGGTTTTGACAAATGCCTAATGTCATGTATCCATATTAGACTATCATACGGAATAGTTTCATCCTCCTAAAAATTCCGTGTGCTTCACCTATTCATTGTCCCCTCCCGCTGCTGCTGAAACCCTGGCAACCACTGACCTTATTTCTATCTCTATAGTTTCATTGTTTGCCAGAATGTAAATAATTGGAATCATACAGCATAGAGCATTTTAAGACTGGCTTTTTTCACTTAGCAACATGCCATTAAGGTTCTCCCATGCCTTTTTTTGGCTTGATAGCTCATTTCTTTTTGTTACTGAATGATATTCCCTGTATGAATTCACCACAGTTTGTTTATTCATTCACATATCGAAGGGCATGTTCATTGCTTCCAGTTTTGGGAGATTATGAATAAGCTGCAGGTGTGCAGAAATTTGTACGGACCTAAGTTTTCAACTCAATTGTGTAAGTACTTAGTAGCAAAATCTCTGGTTGTGTGATAAGACGATACTTAACTTTGTAGAAAACAGCCAAACTGTCCTCTAAAGTGGTTGAACCATTTTGCATTCCTATCAGTGATGAATGAGGGTTCCTGCTGCTCCTCATCCTCCCCAGTACTTAGTATCCTCAGGTTTGGGGACTTTTAGGCATTCCAATAGGCATGGAGTGGTATCTCATTGTCGTTTTGTTTTGCAATTCCCTAATAACATCTGGTGGTGAGCTTTTTTCATGTGCTTATTTCCCATCAGTATATCCTCTTTGATGAGGTATCTGTGTAGATTTTTTGCTTATTTTTTTAATAGGATGCTTTGTTTTTATTGTTGAGTTTTAAGTTTTTGTTTGTATTTTGGATATGTGTTTTGCAAATATTTTATCTCAGTCTGTTTCTTTTCCTATGCTATCTTCTAGAAATTTTATAGTTTCCCATTTTACGTTTGGGTCTATGATCCATTTGAGCTAATTTTTGTGAATAGTGTGAGGTTTGCATTTACATTTTTTTTTTTTTTTTGGCATGCGGATTTTCAGTTGTTCCAGCACCGTTTGTTGAAGATTATCCTTTCTCTATTGAATTGCCTGTGCTTACTTGTTGAAGATTAATTGACTATATTTGGTGTGTCTATTTCTGGGCTCTCTGTTATATTCCATTGGTTTCTGTGTCTACCCTTTTGCCAATACAATACTGTTTGGAATTATTTTTAATTTTTATTTTAGAACAGATTACATCAAAAGTAAACAAATCATGAGTGCATATCTCAATGAATTGTCACAAAGTGAACACATCTGTGTAACCAGCTGCCAAATCAGAAAACTGAGTATTACCAGCACCCCAGAAGCTCCCTTTGTCCCCCCTTTTAGTTCCTAACCTTCTAAGGACAGTCACTAGCCTGATGTCCAATACCATAGATTAGTTATACCTTTTAAATTTGTCATTTAAATATAATCATACAATATGTAGTGTTTTGTTTGGCCTCTTTCACTCAACATTGTGTTTTTAGGAGTTATCCATATTCATATGTATATAGTTTTAGTTCATTCTCATTACTGTTTAGTATTACAGCAGTAGGCATTTGGTTAGTTTTCAATTTTGACCTATTATAATAGAGTCGCTGTGAAGATTACTGTGCGTGTCTTTTGGCAAACGCGCGTGTACATGTATTTTGAGTACATGACTAGAAATGACGTTGCTGAATTATAGGAAAAGCACACACACAGCTTCAGCAGATACTGCCAAACAGCTTTTCAAAAGCAGCTGCACCAATTTTCACTTGCATTCTTAGTGTATGGTTGGACAGAGGGCTTTATTAAAGCTTCCCAGATGATCCTCATGTTTAGCCAAATTAGACAACCACTGTTTTAGGAACTTCCCAGAAGATTAACTGATTAATCTAGATTCTCTATTCTACACCATTTCTCAAGAAATTTCTGAAATCTTTCCCATCGACTCTTGGCATTTCCGTGCCTGGTTATCATATAGCCACTCTTTGACATCTGTCTCACATACACACACACACACACACACACACACACACACACACTACCATATATCATTACTTGCAACCAAGTAATGATATATCTTTTAAAAGCAGGACATTATGTATTTCCTGATCTCAACACCATCCTGTCTCAGGGACTTCTCTCGAATTTATATAGACTTAGGTCCACGTACAGTGTAAATTCTCTAACAGGTTCAAACGACCCCTCACTCTGCCATGTAAAGCTGCTGTCAACTTTAAAGTTGCCCTGGAGTTTGTAAGCAGGAACCAATTGGCTCTCATACAGATTCTGATAGAGAAGGATTTGTTTGTATTATATTTTAAAAGGAAACAGATACAAGAGTGGATAAACAATAATTGATCTTTTGAAAACAGCATTCGCTCGTGCTCTCTCTTTGGCTTAGCAACCAGATCTTGTACACGTGGAAGAAATGTCACATGGAAACTGTGAATCCCTGAGTTGGAGACTCAGCTCACAGAAATGAGAAGGGAGGTCAGATGCTGCTCTAACTTCATATAATAAAATTTTGTTATAATGGCTACATTTCTAAGAATCACGTTCTTGTTTTGCAACAGCTGGAGACCAATTTGTTTCTCTGAAGTGAATTAGCAAGCAAAAAGGAATACTTTTCCTATAGCAGAAGGAATAGGAAAATGATAAACAGAAACCTCCATCTCTAGGCTGTTTTTCTCCTAAGCTTTTTTGGGGGAAAAGACATAGCTTTTATTAGAGAGTGAAAATGGGATGTTTGAGCTGGATATGATTTTCTGGGAACAAAGATTACTGTACAAAAGCCGACCCTCTCATTTCAGTACAAAAACATATAACATTATTTACATTCTCATGAGCAAATTGTAAGAGAAGGACTCCTTCTTGTTCCCAGTTTAGTGCAAACCTGTATCGTTCAAGATCTTCCTCAATCTGAACCCAACTGCTGTTCTATGCCTCATCTCTCTATCCTTCTACTCACTGTTATCTTGTCACACTACTCACTTTAACTACACATGCTATAGATTTGCATAACTTTGTGACTTTTTCATGTTGTTCCCTCTGATTGGAATGCCTTTCTCCTCTCTTTTCATTTCCCATTTTTATTTCCCCAATCTCTTCTTTCCAAAGCCAGCTCAAATGCTAACTCCTCCAGGAAGTCTTCCTTAAATATTCCCTTAAATATTTCTCTCTTTTTTTTGTCCCAGTAGTATCCTTTTATACTTCTTTTTGCTACTTGTTTCATTTGGCCTCAGTTTATGGTTAACATGTTTACAAGTCCCTTCATTTATTGCATGGTAAGCTTTTTAGGAGCAAGATTCTGTCTTGTTTTATTTATACTTTGTATTTCCCATAACACCTGGACAATGTCTTGGACATAGTAAATGCTATGCTAACTTGAACCGGATTTAGAGAACTCCTTGAAAATGAATAGGAGAAAATGAGTCATCTGCTGGAGTATGGGAATGGCTTTCTTTTATTGTTACTCTCGCAACCACCTCCTTGTGGCCATGGCATTTCACCTGTGCAACATTTACCTTCACTAGTCTCAATGCCAGCTCCCACCAAGATTAGCTAGTGACTGCATGGCAACTCCTGACTTTATGAGAAAAGCCTTCCCACTGTGGCTGGACGTAAAGAGGAGTAAGAAACTGGCCTGGCTGCGGCAAGGGGTGATGGAGAGGGATTGAGGCAATCAGCTTCCCCATAATCAGGGAACGCAGAGGGGAAGATTGATCAAATGTGCTTTAATGGGATTTAGATTGCTTTTATCTTGATTAATCCCTGGAGGAAATAGGTTTCCATTTCTAGAAAATAATTATTTTCTTTGCAGCAGCTGCTGCTACCCAGCAATCACACGTGCAGGGACTCTCACATGGAGGATGGCTCGACTGAGCCTCCTTCACCAACCAACCCCTCCTGGGTGAGAGAATGGACACCCAAAGGTTCCATGGCCTAAATCCATTCTATTTAATTCCCAAGAAGAATGAGGGCAATAGCCAAAAAATTTCCACTGCATCTGGATAAGTGATCACAAGAGGGAATTATAGGAGCCTGAGGAATAGCTCACTGGTTGTTTTCTTGAAGGCATGTCTCATCCTCTGTTTCTCTGGCAACTGGGAAAGAGTGTTGCTCACAATAGGGGTTCCATCAGGTTTTCTTAAAAATGTTGATTTATTTATTTGTTGAATGTCTACTTACCTATTAGCATGTGGATTTGGCTACTAAATCCTCCCTTTCCTCTTTGTCTTTCTAAATTGCTCTCATCATTCAAATTATTTTTCCTCCGTGAAACTCTTTAACTTGGTCCTGAATTGAGTAAATGGAATGAAGTCTTTGTTCTATTTAACCTTGTCTATCTGTCTGTCCTATCCAAACTTTTAAGAGGAGCTGACTGATTTAGACCAATGCTTCTCAAACTTGAAATCAACTGGAGGGTGCCAGCACCACAGTTTCTGATTCAGCAAGTCTGGTGTGGGATATGAAAATTTGTATTTCTAAAAAGTTCCAGATGCTGCCAATGCTGCTGGTCCAGGGGCTACCCTTCGAGAACCATGGATGGGGGGAACCTTGTTATAGCACTAAAGTATGTCCCCACAGCTCTTTCTAATCTCTTCTCACCTGCTTAGTGAGACTCATAATGTCCCAGATGGATTGTAGTCTTCTTGCCACAGCACACACCTTCCTTCCCAGTCTGCTTGTTGCCTACCTTTGCATTCCTGGGGCAGGGGTCTCCTGCCATCCTACGTCACACCAAATGGACCCCTATGGCTATGCTGTACCTTTTGTGGTTTCCTTAACATCCGTAATGCTGTTTCAACTTATTTGCAGTGCTGTTCCCTCTAGCTGGGATGTTCATCCCTGCCTGACGAGTTCTTTCTGAATCTTCAAAATTCATCTCACTTTCCCGTCTTTCCTACCTGCTTTCTCTAACCAGCATCCTTGCTTTGCCTCCCCCCACTATTCCTTCCAACCCTCCGCACTTACACACAGGCAGTCAAGTAATTTGTCCTTCAGCCTCCATGTGACAGAGTATCCGCCTCTATTTCCGCTCACTATACTATATTAGAATTATTTTAATGTCAATCAGCCCCACCCCCTACTGAATATGAGCTCTTGTGGGACTGGAATGGTCTCTTTTTGATTTTTTTAGGGACATGGCCGTTAAGTATTGATAGGAGTGAACATCTGAGGTTTGATAACACCTGAGGTTTGATGTGTATTTTACTTCACTCTCTTGAAATAAGGTGGAGGGTGGGGAGAAAAAGAGTCACATGATGAACAGGCAAGGATACTGGAAGGCATGATCATGAGGCCAGGGGAAATGTCAGTAAACTCCCTAAATAATGCCAGTGATCGTGGCTGTAAAGTTTATGGCAATAAAGTATGAGAAAGACTATGGGAACAGTGAAGAGAAAAGCATAATGCCTTGAGGTGCACTGAAAAAATCAGGGTGCTGTGTTCTATAATGGCTTTTCACAGCAAGCAAGAAATGCCATGAACTACACTTGGTTCTCTCCAGAAGTCATCTTTCTTCTTTCACTGACAGTTTCCACTGGTGCAATTGCTTGAAGGGGGCTTGGTAAGTGCTTGAAAAGACTGTCCTTGTCTTGGCACCTAAGAGCCCACTGAGAGATGACGTGTAAAGAGAATAAATGTAGGCAGGCATACAACCTCCCAGGACAGGAGACAGGATAAGGGCGATTTGTCTCTTTAGAGACATGAAGGCCTGGGGCTCTTCAACTACACATTTAGTGAGATTAAAAAGAAGAACCTTAGAAAAGGCAGAGCCTCTGAGTTAACATTTTTCCTTTCCATCAGATGATATCTCGTTTGTGGTTTTGATTTGCATTTCTCTGATGGTCGGTGATGTTGAGCATCTTTTCATATGCTTCTTGGCCATTTCCTTGTCTTCTTTCGAATAATTTCTATTCGTAAAGAGACTGCCGTTGGCAGAGGAAAATGCTGTAACCTGTCATAGGGGTGGGAAGGTATCTGAGCTTTCTCCTAACATCCTCCATTTCCCTATCTGAAAACTGGTGGTGATAGACAGCCTTGCCCCTTTGATCTAGAGATATCCGCTTCTTCACACAGAGGGGGAGACATCTACTGCACTGCTACTACCATTTTCTTCCTGGGACCCATTTTAACCCTTAAGTTCTATAACTTCACAATTCTTCAAGAGAAAAAGAATAGGAATAAATATTAAGTATGTGTTAATTCTTTTTGATTAGCTGAATTTTGGGTGGTACTGAGGGTTTATGGGGGGTTGCATGGGAATAATCACTTAGACTCATAGGATATTAGAAGTGGTAAAGGTTATATCTCCGTTTTAATTAGCCAGGCTTAACATTTTATAGATGGCTGCAAAACAGTGTGTGACTTACACAAGATTACTAGGTAGATAGTGGCTGTGTTTATACCGCTCAGAAAACCTCCTGGACTCACCACCCTGTGAAATTTCCATTAGAACTTTAATTCCCATTGGCCCCGAGCATTTCAAAGCAAGTTGGCTTTGTGAAATGGAGGGAAGGGACCTGTTCTGTCCCATGTGGGTAATTGTTTCCGAAACCAGACTTTGTATTCCCCTCGTCACACCCTCATCCTCCACCCCCAGACTGGATTGCCCAGGGGCGTGGGGTAAAAGAAGATGTCATTATAAGTTTACCACTTCCAGAGGAGGCTCCACCTTGGAAAAAGGCCTGCAGAACCCTCTCAGGCACCTGGTTGGTATCAGATCAGGAACGCACCTGCCCTAAAATGTGTCCCATCCTTGGGACATTGGGTTGAGGCTGTTTAAAGATCACAGAGTTTCCAGGAGCTCAAAATTCCTGTTCATCTCTCTCCCTTTCACCCTCTGGGTATCCCTAAAATCAAAGGCAGCTGTACCAGGTGGCTATTTTGTCATGATGCACTTCTCTACCTGACTCACCAAAGCTTAGTCTGCTACACCCTGTTCCCTGCTTGCAAACAGCAGCCTGGCTTTCCAGATAGCATAGCTCAGTGTGCCCATGTGCATGCACACACATCTGGGCACTAAGCATGGCTACCTCAACTTGCTTGACCTTCTCCTAGGGGTCCCTTCAATACATTCAGAAACATAGGTGTCCAGAGATAATCACAAAGATGGCTGTAACTGAGAGCTGCGGCTGGGGACCAGAATGAGCTCCGTGAAGGCCCCTGGGCTCTGCGCTGTGTAGCAGGCACAGATCTGTTGTACAGGGGTGGGAGGGGCAGGGCGAGGGAGCGGGGCAGAAAGGCACTTCACCATCCTCTTCCTTTTTCATCCTCAGAAGTCAATGAAGTTCTCTCAAATGGGAAACTTTTCTTAAACCAGGACTCTGCAAGTGGGTCAGGGAACCGAAATAAATCAAAAACATCAAGGGTTACCAGGTTCTTAATTCGCAATGTTTGGAGGAGCTCCTTGGAAGCTCATTTTCACCGGGATGGTGCTGGTGCTGGTGGAAATTCATGGGAGAGAGAGGAGCTGGAGAAGCCTTTCTCATCCCACAGCCACTCAAGAGGTCTCTTTGCCTGAGGGAGGCCATACTCACCTGGATCGCTCCCAGGGCTGTAAGCTTACTTGCCTCTGACTCACAGGATGACTGTGATTAAATTTCATTATCTGTTCAGTTTCCAGGTCTAGAGGTTTCTGGCTTTAGGTAGGCCATAAACCTCAGCTCTGCTAAAAGATTTTTGACTAATATGCACTGTCGTTGAATCACAAGAGATTTTCACGCACTCATAATTACTCTTCAGAAGTAGCATATATTTACCGTTATCTCCGGATAAGAGGAGCAAAGAGAACAATGTCATTTCCCTCCTTTCTTCTAAGAGATGGGAGCAATTTGTGACCTAGTTTTTTGAGTACCCTGAATTCCCTTGAGGCTGAAGAAAAGAACATAGCCTTGAAAGGCTGAAGTGAGGATCTAATGAGAAAATAAAATCTGTCTCCACAGCCCCCGAGTCTTTGGCTACACTTCTCTGAGGAGTATCACAGGGTAGGGCAGGGTTTACTCACTATGTGAGGCCTAATGGCATACATAAAAATAGGAAAATTATGCATATAGAAGATTATAATGAATACTGTCATTATACTGACTTAATTTGTTGTGGAACATGTCATTTTGGTTTTCAATCTGCCCTAAATTTCTTGTTAAGGGGATGTCTAACTCACATGTAAGTTTTAAATCATGGACACCAAGTACAGGGTAATAGTAAAACTGAGTTTCCAGAAGATGTACAAACCCACTTAAGATGTGAAGGAAAAAAAGTTAAATAGCTCCTCCTATGTCCATGCTGGGCTGGGAATGAAACAGATATGAAACCTGGGGTTCTGACAAGTGATCAAAGAAGCCCAAATGATGGAATCTACACCCCTTACTTACACTGTTCAATATCCCTAATCCACATTTGAGTAACTGATTTTCCAAACAGCTAAATGCAAGACAGCCTTTTAGTCTGGGGCCCATATGCTCTTAGTAACCTCCTCCTCTGCATACATTCCCTCCTAAGTTAAGCAGCTTCTTCTGTCTGTAGACATAGGAATTTTGCTGTATTTTGGGAGCACAGGGAGAAATTCTGGTTAGAGAAAGAGGGTCAGGGAAAAGATGCAGAGAGACAGAGGGAATGATGTGGAATTTTTTTCTCCATTTCTTTATCCATGAGCATGAATACTCTGACCTCATCATCTCAATTGCTAGTATTTGCTGTTTTATGGTTAAGGTATATTATTAGCTGAAAGGAGGCACTCTAGCAAGGCTATTCTTTCCTTTCCATTTTTCAGGAGGCCTAGAAAGAGGGACTGATTCCATAAAAGTATCACAGCTCCTCTGTTGTGAAACCAAAGTTAGAACACAGTCTTCTGACTTCCAGTCTAGAGCTATCTCTGACGCAGGATATCTCTTCACAGGAGCATATACACCAGGAATAGGAACACTCAGAGGTCAGAAAATCCTTCAAGCTCCAAAGAAATGAAATAAAAAATTGCAAGTTCAATCAGTGACAGAATAATAGAGAGATGGTTGCATTCTGTTTATACTAATGCAACTTAGCAGCTTTTCAAAGTGCCAGTGAAATGGCATCAAGGTCCCCCTGCATATGGTGGTCTTGCTCTGCCCCCTCTACCTACTTTAGTGTGGGTGGCTGTACGTGTGTGTGGACCAATGTGGCATGCTCACTACTCATCCTCTGTTTATGTGATGAGCAACTTCTCTCTTTTGTATCCCCTACCCTCACAGGGGCATTGAGCAAGTTGGACATGCATCTCTGAGTCAGGATGACTCACATTTATGTTGACTCTGGAATAAAAGATGTATATTTTTTATAAAACCAAAATATGTATGGCCTGAACTAAAGGACAACATCACAACTCCCATAAATTCTAAGGAATTGCATACAAGGTGAGTAGGGTGACAGTAGGAATGAAAAATTGTGTGGCCAACTAGTTATTTCTACTTGAGGGGGTCTCACTATTCCCTCTCTAAACCAAACCTGCTCAGTGTTGGTAAAGCTAATTGGATCTGAGTTGCTATGGGAACAGAGAAAGGAGTTCATGGAAATGTAATAATAATATCTGCCTTCTAAAAGGGCAGCAGGCTTCTACTTCAATATCCTCCCATATGTCTATATTAAGCTGGCATTAGCAAATGGGTGTGAAAAGTCATTCCCACGCAAATTGCTAAGAGGATAACTTGTAGTGTTGGGTGTCACTCTACTGAGCTGATTGGCTAAAGGAAACATTTTTTATTGTTTCTGGATTTGAATTCTTTTTGCATAGTATGGTTTGGCTGTCTGGGAGAGAACCCAAATGTTGCCTCTCTGACTAGACACAAATCTCAAGGCCTATTTAGGTCAGGCTAGAAGCTGTACATTTATTTGCATGTGCTCAGATTGTACAGCTCGATTTCTTAAGCTTGACAAATACTGGCCAAACACTGGAAACTTCACGGACACCTTTGCCTAATGAAATGTTCATGTGTTAGAGGAGGTAGTTGGGGGGAGGGTGTTCATAATTTCAAGGTTCAAAGAACCAGTGGAATCAGAATCACAAAGCTGAAAGACGGTCTCAGAGGATCCGCTGTTCCCTTGCTCCTCAAAGTATGATCCGTGTACCAGCAGCACTGGCATAATCTGCGAGCTTGTTGGTAATGCAGAGTCTCAGGCTCTGCCGCAGACTTACTGAATCAGAATCTACATTCTAACAAGATCTCCAGGTGATTTGTTTGCTCACTGAAGTTTGGAAAGCACCAGTCTCTTCCAACTTCTTAATTGTACAGATAAGATGACTGAAGTCTGGAGAGGAGAAGTGACTTGCCTAAGGTCTTGCTGAGGTTCGGTAATGGAACAAGGACAAAATCCCAGTATCTCTGAGTGTGAGGCTTTGCCATTACTCCATGTAGCTTCTCAGAAGCTGTGGTTGGGGCAGGCTGTTAGAAGGGACATCCAAGAATTTCTGGCCTTGTCCCTAGTTTTATGCCATCCCAAGCACCATCCTATTTCTAACCTCAAATTTGGACCTATTGCTGGCCTTGGTGTGCTCATGTTGACCAATCAGAACACCAGTTTTGGGAGTGCTCCATTGGGCTGTGAAAGTAGCTGATAAAGGTTCCATTCCAAACTGAAAGAATAGATGATCTCTAGTCTTTGCCCTTCCTGTCTGCTCTTTCAAGGCCCCCAACAGGGGGCAATCAGTAAGTCTTTGTGAATTACTCCAAAGGGGAATGCTTCTCCTATGTTCTAAAGGCCAGAAGCAAGGATTTTTCCTGATAATTATATGAATAAATAATTGAAAACCAACAAGGGACCCAAAGAGATGTCAAGTGCTTTATGCCTTCTCAAGGTTCACTAAGCAAATCTCTCCTAGGCTGGAGCAAATGTGGACCAGTGTTCCATGTTCCACTTATGAATCAGTGGATGTGGATGAGTGTAGACTGTGATTGTTCTTGCCCCTCTGTTAGTACTCTCTACTCTACCCTGCTAGAAAGTGCCATACATCTTGCTTCCAGATACAAGAGATGCCTGAGAACAACATAATTTCCTGTTAACTCTCAAAGCCTGGCATAAGCTTGGCATCCCTCATTTCTACTATCTCACTTCTTACATAGATTTCTCTGTTGACTGTTCCAGGCAGGTTAATCATCACATTATTCCCTGGAGACAATTCATTAATTTCCAATTTCTTACTTTTGTTCTAGTCATTTGTTTCTGATCTCTTGCTGTATAACAACTCACCCTGAAACTTAGTGGCTTAACGCAATAATGGTTTTATTATCTCTCATGATTTTATGAATTGACTGAGTCTCATCAGCTGGGGATCTCTGCTCCACTTGGAGTCCACTGGGGCTGCAGTTATCCGTGACTTGACTAGTGAGAGCAGCCAAAGATGGCTCATTCACATGCCTTGGCAGGGATGGATAGTGTGAGCTGGGTTTGGGCTGTTGGCAGGGCTGGGTCTCCTTTCTCTCTTTCTCTCTTCACTTGGACTTTCCAGGTATTCTCTCCAGCAAGGTAGACTTTTTACAAGGCAGCTTAGTGTTACAAGTGGCATAGTGTTACTTCCACCATGTTCTGTTGGTTAAAATTAGTCACAGGGGAAGCCCAGAGACTATCAATCAACCACAGGATTCTCAAAAAGTCCTCTGGGAGCACCCAGTTCCTTTCTTTTTGCTAATCATTGTCTCTTACCTGCTTCAAAACTAGGGATTCTTAATCTAGAAGTCTATGAGTGAGTTTCAAGAGAGTCTATCAACATCTAGAACTTGTATTTTGAGTCATGATGGACACGTGTACTTTCCTAGGAAAAAGATCCCCAGCTTTCGTCATATTCTCAAAGGGAGGACCCATGACCCAGAGAAGGCTGCAACACAGGAATGATGAGTGAGTCACGCCTGATTCTATGTACCATCTGCTCAATATTTATGTGTTAATGTGGCTCTTTGGAGAATGCATGGTATGTGCTGATAGCGCATCTCAGTAACTAATTTTGAAATTCTCCTAAGGCAACGGCCACATCTCTTATTTATTTCAAGACTCCCTAGTTTTTAACAAAGTATTTTAAATAATACATGCTCCATAAGACACGTAGGCTAATTTTCTATAAAGGATTTATCTGGGTTTTGATGTAAGAAGAACATAGATACAACCACCATGACTAACATCATTCTTATTTTATATTGTGTCACCCTTTGTAGTGTAAAAAACCTTTATTTGTATTATTTGATACCTAGTTTTCGTCTACAAGGTCAGTGGAACAGTAGTTATTATAATATTATTTTGTACTAAGGAAACTGAAGTTTGCATAACCTCTCTCAAGGATTTAGAGCTAGTTAGAGAAGGAACTAAGGCTGAAGTCCAATTCTCCTGATTTCCACTCTCCTGGGCTGTGTAGCATGAGCCTCTGTGATGAGAAGGAGTGAGCACAAGTGAGACAGATGCAAAAAACTAGAAGAATAAAAGGCATAAGAATTCAAGCTTTATCGTGCATAGAGCTTACTTGGAGGGCTTGTTAAACCATAGATTGTCAGCCCCACCATGAGAGTTTCTAATTCAGTAGGTGGCCACAGAGAATTCGCATTTTTAATAAATTCCTAGGTAATGCTGGTGCTGCCAGTCTGGTCTGGGGACCACATTTTGATAGCCCTTGGTCTAATGTATAGTCATATATGATAGGAGAAATTTCTCTGAGCCTGCTTCTTTCATTTATATTCTATTTTTGATGTCCAGAATATGGTGGCTGTTCACTTCTGGTCTATATATTTTACACCCAAAAGAGAGTAGTTAGGAACCCCTCCCTCACCCCAAATGAACACATATGCACCCCCTTACATACCACCCTCTGCTCTGAAATGAAGGAGAGGATCCTAGCAGTCAAATGCTGCATCAGTCCTGCACTTTCATTGCCATTAGAAACCTCAGACAGGAAAGTCAAGAGAAAAGGTCAACAAAGGAAAAGTCAATAAAGTGGACTTTCTAGAATGGAGAAATGGGTATATGTGTCATCCACTTGTCTCTGACAGGAAATGGTTGGCTGCATCAGAGTTTGAGAATTATGCTTATCAGGTTGTTTAGATCTTAATAATGTAATAGAATATATCAAGAGCTAATTTTAAAAAAATACTCCATCCAAACGTATTTATGTGCCTGGAAATTATTTCATTACCAATTTTGCAGAAGAGATGGGTGTTCTTTATTTCTTAATAAGTGTGTTTAGCTGCTTTCTTACCATCCTTCCAGAATGAGGGCTTGCACAATCCCTATCTTTGAATTCAAAAAATTTCCTGAAAGATTTTTTTGAGGATGGTGGACTGATAGACTCTTCATTAATGAAAAAGAGGAAGTGAAATGGGCCCAGTGACATGACATTATGGAACTTTCCTTTTCAGCCTTAGGATCATCTTGCAGTGTGCAGAGCATATTTTGGAGACAATTATTTGTCCCTTGCCCCTTTAAGGGCTCATACTGTCACGAGATTTTTGAAAGCGTTTATCATTTGCATTGGGAAAGGTTAATGTATTCTTCCCAAATATAAGCTCCTGTTTATGCAAAAGCATGTCTCTCCTATTTGCCTGCCAGAGCTCTGATCCAAGCTTGTATTTGAAAACTGATGGTCTCAGGTAGATATTAAAGGATTTCTAGGGCAGAACACATTCTTGTTAATGCAATAGAGAGGAGTCTTATGTAGTCAAAATCATCTGGAAGTAAATTGGTCTTTAGCGAATAGAACATTTAGATTCCTATTAAATGTTCCGGTGTGGTTAGGGGAATGGCAGTTCCTCCAGATAATTATGCGGGCAAGGACTCTTTAGGCTTTTACGTAGGGCATCTAGCAGTGGGGAGGGCTACCAGACTTGTATGATTGCTTGTTAACAGAACTGTCAGCTAGCTCAGGATGATTTGTGGGCTGTCTCCTGCACTGGTTCACTACTAAGAGTCAAGGGATAGAGAGAGGAGACAACAAAAAGTCATACTTTCCAGATAAGACAATTGAAGCATGGTGGAAGAGAGAGGGTTTCAAAGTATCACAGTTACAATGTAAGATAGAGCCAAGTTCTCCAGAAAGACAGATCCAATAAAAAATTTTAAAATAAATTTAAGAACAAGAAATAGAGCCAAGTTTTCATAATTTCTATCAGCTGTCTCCGACAAAAAGAATTTGAGAATGTGGTCATTTTAGGAGTAGTCAAATCCACTCACTCAACAAAGAAAGAAACTAAAGTTTATGGGGATTAAATCAGAGCACCTAAGACATATGGCTAGTTAGAAGTAGAGTCTGGACAAGACCTAGGTATCTTGACTCCTAGTTTGGTACTTAATCCACACCTCTCATTCTTTGGGCTTAAAAAATTAACACAGGAAAGGTTATTCCCAATTATGAGAAAGATGATTTTATAATTAAACAGACACTTTCCTGGTGTGACTTAAAAAAGCAAATCCCTTGCCCAAGTATCTATCCTAGTGCTTATGAGTCCATCATTGGAGTTTTACTCTTTGGGTCTCAAGGTCTTTTGTTCTCATGTTTCTCGGTGCCAGAACTTGTAGGAGACCTAAGTCTTATCAATTTTCACCTTGTATCTTTGTTAATCATCACCTGAGAGCAAGACCCTGAAGGTATGAGACTGGTACCATTAAAGCAGCCCAATGAAAGCCAAAAAAAAAAAAAAAAAAAGATAGATGGGGCCAAAACAGACCCCTCAAGGTCTGTAGATTTTTTTCTTCTTTTTATGCCCTGCTCTGCACTTGAAACTAGGCCTCTGAAAAGTCTGGGCACCCTCAACAAATAGTCTTGACTTCCATTGGCTTCATCTGCTTATGTTCTGAAGCTGCTCAACCGCAGAACAGGGTGTCTGTGGAGAATGAATCAGGGTTCAGGCCCAGGGACTTCATGGGATGTGAGAGTCCCCAGCAGGGCATATGGTAGATACCTCTCTGGCCCCACAAATTCAGCCCACACCTAGCCCAGGGTGTGAATAGTTTAAATTATTATCAGGGAGATTAAAAAAAAAACACTTCTCACTAAAAAGCAATATGAAGTGAGAGTATGGAAGGAGAAGGGTAGTCCTTTGCTTGGGGAGGTGGAGAAAGTGTTCAGGGACTGAGAGTACTAACTAAGTCATCTTCTGCTCAGCTGGAGGCCTCTCTGAATCCGGCTAGCAAAAGAATCCCATGAAATCACTGCCCAGAGTATCACCCCAGTGGGCCATGTGCTGAGTCTGCTGCGCTCATGGGTGCTCACGTGTTTCTACAGGAGGGCTCAGGATTTTAGGGACATTTTCCCCTTTCTGGTTAAGTCCCCGCCTATCCTGAGCATTAAGATGATGGAGTAAGAGACAATGGCAGGTAATAAAATAAGCACAGGAAGGTAGATTTGCATTCCAGTTTACGGTCTTCACTTCATGCATATTCTTCAGCTAAGACTTACGAGCACTTACTATGTCAGAACCATTGTTCTCAGTACTGTTGCCCAAATCTACCAGTATCTGTTTTCTCATGTGTAAAATGGGAATCATATATCATTTTATTAATACTTTGTAGGACTATCTGGGGATTAAATGAGATAATATTGGAGGTCCTGACCTACTGCAGGCACACAATAGATAATAACTATTATTTTGGCGGTGCATTTTATTTCATCCTTAAAAGTAAAGTGTGTGTCCTGACTAGACCATGAGCTTGTTAAAAATCAGGGT
Organism: Propithecus perrieri; assembly: GCA_963574695.1. Lineage (NCBI taxonomy): Eukaryota > Metazoa > Chordata > Mammalia > Primates > Indriidae > Propithecus > Propithecus perrieri. The sequence goes on along the minus strand of CAUYRB010050507.1, from coordinate 96,419 downwards.
CAATGTCTAATTCATCTTTATTTTCCAACTCCTATCAGAATAACTTGTACATATCTAGCTTTCTATTCATGTTTGTGGAAATAAATTAGTAGTTGGGGATTAATATATTGTGTGGTGATAGATAAATACATAATTTCTCAACTCGAAAAAATCATTGAGAACCAGGGGGAAAAAAGCAAGGTTTATATGTGGGTGAATGTGTGTGTGCGTGTGTGTGTATTTGTGCAGTGAGGGATAATAAGGCAAGAGGGAATATTGCGGAGTCTCCATCAAATTCTCTCTCATCCCCAAGGTGGACATTTAGTTTGCAGAAATAGTGTCATTAAATAATTCTTCCTAGACAATTGCAGACTACTTACTGTTCCATCTTTCCACATGTGATTAATCTGAAAATGCAAATTGAGGATTTCAATGGGATTTAACTCTCTTCCAGATTCCTTGGGTTGTTGACAACATTGTTTTTCAAAATGGGGACCTGGCCTCCTTGTTTCCCACCATCTGACTTTCTCGTTCTGGCCTTGAGTAATGAAGCTACATGGGAAAACACCAATGACTCCAATCACATGCAGAATGCGTCTGCTTCCTTTTTGTTTGAATTACTTTCTCAGCACCCACTTCATTTCTGGAAGCACATCAATTCTAGGATGTGCAAGATCCTGGGACAGAGTATTCTCTCTCGTCCTCTGCTAATGAGATACGTGCAGCAAGTTAAGAGGCGGGCACAGTACACAACGAGCACCTCAGCATGCATTTCCTCTAATTACCCGTGTTTGTGTTCTTGCTAATCGGAGAGGGATTTCTGTGATAAAGCAAGGCTTCATTCCTTTTCCTCCTTCCCTTAACTCTGGCCTTCTGAGAAATATCCATAATATTAATATTTCCTCCTCTGCTGGTAGGACTTTACAACTAATTAAAGCACTGTGGACTAACTTGGCCATCTGGATCCCATCTGTTGTTCTTCACAGACTAAGAGGGCATCATTGGGGTGGAGGAGGGGAGAGTTTATCAGTAACCTTCATCTCTGGTACTTTGCATCTTACTGAGAAGGTCAGAGACCAAGAGGGCACTATCAAATGTCCCTTATGGGTCAGTGGAAGCACTCTTTCATGTAATCAATTAATACTAAGTCTTTACAATAGATACAGTACCATGACCCTAAAGGTGGAATAAGAGCAATACGTGGCATGTAGACTTCACAGAGAGAAAGAAAGAGAAAAAGCAAGTGCAAAATCTGCAAGAAGAGGATCCATATGGGTTTATACCTGTGCCTCCCATAGCACCTTGTAGGATATCTGGTAACAAGAGTGACCAGTTGTGAACACCTATCATACACCAGGTACTTTTCATAGATTCCTCTCAGCCTTGTATAACCCAAATGTCAGCTCCTGACTGTCTCTAAGTTCTCCAGTTTGCTGAAGTCATCTTGTCTTTTAACATTTAAGTAAAAATTGGCTTGAATGTCCATCTTACATACATCAGAAAACTCAGAGTCCTTCTCAGTATCTCAAAGGATATTTCTGCTAATCCCTCTTGGCTCTCAGTTCCTTCTTCCAAGTAATTTATTTGATATTATCTTGCATTTCATTATGAATATTAGCAAACAGATGCAAAAGAAAAGAGCATAATCAACCATGTACCCAGTTTCGACAATGGCCAATTTGTAGCTAAATTTTTAAATCAATATCCCCCACTTCCTACCATAACTGGAATTTAAGAAAAAAACAATAATATAATTTCCAGAAATAAATATTATTTCATTCATAAAAAAATTCAGTCTGTATGGTGAAGGGACTGTGGGGAGTCTCCAGGTTCCCATTTTCCAGTGTTCATACCTTTGTGTAATCCCCTCCTCTTGAGTGTGGGCAGGACACGTGACTTACTTTTAACCAACAGCTCACAGCAAAAGTGACAGAATGTACATGGTTGCGTGTGTGTGACTAACATAAGATTGCAATGTCCATCTTTCTGGTAGACTTTCTCCGTTGCTGGCTTAGAAGCAGCAAGCTTCGGGCTGTGTGCACCCAGTGGGAAGGGCTGCGTGGCAAGGGGCCCAGGGTGGCCTCCAGCTGACAGCCAGGGAGAAACCAAGACCCACAGTGTGGGAGGGTGGATCTTCAGTAGCAAGGAGCTGAATTCTGCCAACAGCCAGATTAGGCTGGAAGTGCACCCTCCCTCAGTTAAGCCTCAGGGAAGACCTCAGCCCTGGTAGACACCTTGATCACAGCCTTACCCAGAACCCCACTAGACCATATTCAGTCCTGACCTACAGAAACTCAGAGATAATAAACGTGTGTTGTTTTGAGCCTCTAAGTGTGTGGAAACTTGTTACACAGCCCCAGCTAACTCCTACAGTGTGTGTAATGGTTAATTTTAGGTTTCAACCTGACTGGATTAAGAGATACTTAGATAACTGGCGAAGCATTGTTTCTGGATGTGTCTGTGAGGTGTTTCCTGAGGAGACTGGTGTGTGTGTCAGTGGACCGTGTGGAGATCTGCCCTCGGTGTGGGAGGGCAGTATCCAGTCAGCGGGGCCAGATAGAACAAAAAGGCAGAGGAAACACAGATTCATTCTCTCTCTCCTGGAGCCCAGGCTCTTCCTCTCCTGCCCTTGCATATCAGAACTCCAGATTCTCCAGCCTTGGGACACCAGGGCTTGCGCTAGTGGCCCCCTAGGTTCTCAGGCCTTTGGTCTCAGACTGAGAGTTACACCATCAGCTTCCCTGGTTCAGAGGCCATTGGACTTGGACTGAGCTATGCCATTGGCTTCCTTGGGTCTCCAGCTTGCAGATGGCCTGCCCTAGGACTTCTTAGCCTCCATAATCGCATCAGCCAATTCTCCTAATAAATCCTCCTTCATCTATCTGTCTATCTATCTATCTATCCATCTGTCATCTATCTATCTATATCTATCTGTCTATCTATATCTATCTATCTCCTATTTGTTCTGTCTCTCTGGAGAACCCTGACTAATACAGTACTTATCTCTAAATGATAAGGACTTTTTTTATATTATCATAATACCACTACCACATCAAATGATAATATAATTTCTTAATGTCATCAAATATCCAAATGCTCTCTAAATTTCCACAATTATAATTTTCTTTTACAGTTGGTATGTGCTAATCAAAATCTAAAAAGTTCACATATTGCATTTCATTTTAGTACGTTGTAAATCTCTTTTCATTTTGAGATTACCTTTTTCTATTTTTTTTCTTGACATTTATTTATTGAATAGCTGGGTCATTTGTCCTACAGAGTTTCTCACTTTCTGAATCTTGCTAAGTACATTTTAGTGAAAGCGTTTAACATGACCGTTTAGACCCTGCGTTTCCAGTAAATTGATAGTTAGATCCAGAGGATTGATCAGATTCTGATCTTTTTGAGAGGTCAAGATTATTTCCTAAGTAGTCTTATATACTTCTGATGACATCATACTGGGGACTCATAATGTCTAGAATCTTCTTTTTGTAATGTTAATATAAATCACTGGGTTTGGGTGTTGTCAGTTTGATCCATTCATTATAAAGTTTTCCACTGATCTTTCACTTCGTAAATTTAGCTGCCACTGATGCTCATTGCCTAGTTCTATTATTTTATTATGGTTGCAAAATGGTAGAAATAAATTATTGCTTTCCGCTCTATTGATTGCTTCTTCTATGTGCTCCTCTTCCCTGCATTGTTTTGTCCATTTTACTGAGATTCAAAGAGGTACAGTGACTTATCCTTGGTTATGTATACAATTATGTGCACAACTATGAAACTGAACTTAGGCCTCCTGAAGCCCAGCATTTTTTCTGCAAGAGCATTCCAAAGTCTTCTCTTCCTGTTCAACAGATGGGGAAGAGATGTACAATTCAGGCTACTGTTAATGTGGTTGACATGCACATTCTCAAGAGAGCTTCAGTGTCTCTTCTCTCTTTTTATGTCCCCCCAACTCCTTGAGTAACACATACATGCACCATGAAGATCTCCAGCCAGCTATTTTCTGTCTTGAAAAGATTTTTATGGTACAAGTTTTCTAATTAGGGAAATCCTTAATTCATACACAAAACACAAATTACTGGGCTCTTTTCTTCTTCAGAAGGTTTCTTAATCCATTAAATAAATATACTCTATTGCCAAGTTACTGTAATGTTCTATCACCTGGCAACAGGATGCCAAAAGTTATAAACTCTTAACTGAGTCACAGCTGTATTGAAGACCAGGTGCTGGACACTTCCTTTAACCAGAAGTGATGCTGTAGGTCATTAAGCATATAGATTCTGATCAGTGATAACAAAGTCCTTGGATTCAAATCCCAACACTACCAGATACTAGTTATGTGACATCGGATACATTACTTAAAATCTCTGTACTTCAGTTTCTTTATTTGTAACACAGGAATTATTTTTTTAAAATTACTTATCTTCTACGGTTACTGTAGATAATGTTTCGATGAGATAATCCATGTATATGCAGATTCTGGCACCAAATGAGCACCCAAATGAATAGTTTATTTCTTTTTAAATGTAGAAAACTCACAGACAGCTTCTTTCCAATAAGGGCAAGAATCAAGACTGAGTTTTTCTAAAATGCTTTATATTGCTTAGAGAAAAATGTCATGGCAATAGATTTAATATATTTTAAGGCAGAAAATTATCTAGGAAAAATAGGTTTTATCTTCCAGAGTTTATTCCCAAAGCCCACATTTTCTTTGAGTATTTTAATCTCCAAAGCATACTTAGTATATGGGGGAATTGCCTACTTCTGGATTCAGTGATGTTAGCCATCATTACCATGGTAACAACAAGGGCAATAATTTGAATTTGGATCATAGAAGCTAAAAGAAAGGGGAATCAATTTGGAAATAATTAAAATCCATAGCTTTTAAAACTGAAATCCATAGCCATTTAAGACTCAATCAAAATTCCTAGGGGTAGACTGGAATCAGCTTAAACAAAGATACATCTTCCAAAAGAATGTAGAATAAAAAATCTAAAACAAGAAAAAAAATAAAATCATCTGAACTTTATGGTGTATTTATTAATACTATTCTGGTGAGTCATAGGAAAATAATAACCCAGAGGTTAGAAATAAAGACATAGGCTGTATTTCTTTCATTCCATGGATAAAATTGACTTGTAATGAGTCTCAAATCTCTTTTTTCATTAAAACAGGTAGATATACTCATTTTAAGTTGAAAATATTGATTCATTGTATTTTTCCTTTTATTGACTTCAGACTTTTATAGACTTCAGAATTATAGAATGTTGAAATTAGAAAAACTCTTTCAACATGAGTTTATATATTTAACAAAAAGCCAGAGGGATAATGTGTGTGACCACAGTCCTAGTACTTAAGAAGGATCCAAGTGAGATTAGAACTCAAGTATGCCAGTCATTTTCTGTCTTCTCCACTACATTAGACTATTGTTACTGAGAACCTGACATTTCACATGTTATCCTTCAATAAAATTTTTCTATCTAATAAGGGGGTAAAAGATAATTATTGAATTACTTTCCAGCTGCCCCACATCCTGGGAAAAACAAATAGCTATGAGTAGGTGTTGACAGCATCTGAGAAGATTCTGAAGATGCCTGTGATTTGAGGGAGGCTACAGTCCTTGTTATTTCCCACTCCAGAATATTTCTATTCTGCAATTACTCTCCACCTCTGATGTTCGCTGAAAAGGGCCCCATCTGGATATCCAATTTTCCCTTATTAACATTCTTCCAAATTTTCTCTCCTCTCCCACTGCACTTTCAAACATCTTGCCAAATAGAGACGAGAGTCCTGCCTGTTCAAAAGAGGTTGCATGAAGGATTCACACTCCATTCTGGTTCCTCTGTTCCAAAGCCTCAGTGATGTGGGCTCTCTGAGAGCAAAGAGGCTCTGAGAGGAACAGAGGGACTCCTGGAGGCTCCATTCTTGAGGATATCTCATGGCAGATCCAAAGGAGACTCTGGAAGCAGAACAGCACAAGATTAATTGAATGGAATGAGTACCCAAGCAGGCAAAGAAAGGCTCCCGATCTAACTCCCAGGCACCTGCCCTGCCCCAACTCTGGCCTGGGCTCTGAATGCTTTGTTTTCACTCTTGTCTCTAGAACTGCTCACAACTTCCCTAATCTCTCCACCTGTGATCCTTTGTTTGCTTGTTCATTGTTCCTACACTTCTAATTCATCCATCTCACAGCCCTTACACTAGTCTTCATCAAGCCCCGTTTTCACTGTCTCACTCTTCTTCTTTGCCCAGTCTCTACAACGTCCCTTTACCCAATTTGATAAAACCCAAACTCCTCCACCTCAGGACACCCCTCCTCTCCAACCAAGTGTGTGTATCTGTTCTTCCTTCCTGCCAGCTCATTGATGCATGCCTCTGCTCTTGGCATCCTGCCGGCCACAGCATCTTCCTGTCAGGTCCACTTCCCTGCCCCAGCCTCTCTCTTCAGCTGGGCCTTTTGTCTCCACACCAGAAAGGAGGTGCCATGCTGCTTCAGTTCCTGGGTGCACTCAGTGTGAGATAGACAGCATTTCAGCAGCCCTGACTACCTCTCCACCCCCAACGAAATCCCAGGCGCTGACTCTCACACCTGGGCTGCTGGGGCCTCCCAGATTTCATGTCGTCCCACCTGCTGTATTGGCCCTGACCCTAGGACCCATCTTTTCACTTGGTGCTCGCTCTTACGCCCTGAGTTACCCTGCTGGCCAGATCATGTTTCCCTCATTCTTCCTATTCTGAACTTTAGCCCTCACAGAATCTCTACTGTCTGTGAACTGATCTGCAAGACACCACCCAACCCACAGATTCCCACCCATCCACCTCGGTGCATTTAAAATAAAGTCGTTTGATGTCAATAATAATAGCTCCCATCAATTGTGTTTGTTTATTTATTTATTTAACATGTACTGTTTTTATTTTCTAGAATTTTTAAAATTTTATATTTCTTATTTTATTTATTTATATATGTTGCTTATTTATATGTTACTATATCTTCTTTACCAAGTATTTTACCAACATTATCTTATTTAAACCTCATATTAACTCTAATCAGAATATATTATTTGAATTTTTATATGAAAAAAACTGATATTCAGAGAGATTAAGTAACTTGCCCAAAGTCACATAGCTTATGAGGTATAGTGATCTTTTTTCAAGCCTGGCCTAAATTCCACCTCTTACAAGAAGGCTCCCTGTTCATACTTAACTCCTTGGCTCCTGCTCCCTGTTCGTGCTACAAATGTATAGACTCGCTGTTTCACGTGCTTCAGCAATTTGTGTATCAACCCTTAAAGATCCTCAAGGACAAGAATCTTTTCAAAAGCAAAATAGCATTGATTCCTCCAAGGGAAGAGAATAGATTCATAGGAAATGGTATTGGCTGACTCATTCTACCCTTCATGTACCCGTGGAATGAACGGGGAGGCAGAATGATACGGTGTTTAGAAGCGTGGATTAATCTCCCAGGTGACCTCTTTGATCTGTGACTCAAGTTTCATTATTAAATGAGCACAGTAATGCCCCAGCCCTTGCTGCATTGTAGGGAGAGAGGATATCCCATCAGAAAAAGGCCCACAGCGTCTTACTCATGACAGCTTCTGTGAGAACAACACTTCACAGCTCACAAGCAGAATAGCATTTGACCCTCATAACAAACCCTTGCAGTAGGCAGGCATCCCCATTACCATTTAAAGAAGAGGAGATGGAAGTTCACAGCAATGAAGCAATTTGTTCAAAGTCATTCAGTAAGAAGGAGGCAGAATTAGCACTCAAACCTAAATCCCCTGTCTTATACCCAGTAGTCTCTCGGTCAAAAGAAGGAGGCTGCTGCTTCTTGCATGAAATAATTTAATGATTCAAGCTCCAGATAGAAGAGGAAAATCAGCATAAGAAATTTCTAATTCTAAAGATAAATAGATGCCAATAACTTCCAAATTCCCTAGCTAAAAGTATTTTCTAAAAACCATGACTCGACTCCAGCTTAATGCAGCCTTGATGGAAAGATCACATTATTCTGCAGCCTCCTAAACGCTTTTGTCCTATCAAATGTGCATCTCCCTTTTTCCTTATTTCCCCTGGGTCACAGGAATTACACAGACAGCGGCTGAATGACTGAGAGCACCGGGGATCTATAATAATTTAAATGCACAAACATGAGACTTAATTTTAGACTGTCCCAGAATAGTGGACATTCTGGGGTTCTGAAGTGCTTCTGGTTTGGTTACTGGGTTTATGGCTTCTTGTTAATTAGAAAGGTTGGCTTAAAGGTCACCCAGATCAGTCAATCTCATCATCTGGAATGGAAGAAGGGCTGGGGCTGTGAAAATAACTCAAGCTATGAATTGTATTTGGAAATTGCATTTTAACTAACAGACAAAAACTCTGTGTTGCTGGCTGAGTTCTAACAAAGGAGTCTCATTTTCTGATCCTGCCAGGGACAAAGAAAATCTATTTCTTAATTGCAGAAATGGTGAATGAGTCTCTGCTTACCTGCCAAGGGGCAGGCAGGCTAGTCACACCAAAAATATCCTCCCCATCTTCATATTAGTCCCTGGCATTCTATCTCTGGTCTTTATGACCTTTGAGAAAGCTTTCTCTATTGATCCAAGGACAGCAGTGACTTCCACATGTTTTCACAGCGCTACTACAATATAGGAAGCTAGAATGGTAGCAGTGGGGACATTTCTATTAGCAGAGAAGGATACTATACATACTAACTCTTATCTCTAGATAAATAGAATCTCCAAGGAAGGAGCATAGAGTGAAGAGGAAGGGAAGTCCCCACAACAAAACCTACCAGCAGTCTACCACTCCTATCCTGGGGAGTGCAAAGTTAGCCCATAAGAAGGACCCATTTAATACATTCCCGCCCTATTGTGTGGCAGGAACTGTACTAGGTAGTATGAAGGCAAAATCAGTCACAGTCTCTACCTTCATAGACAGCATAGTGTAACTGAAAACCATATATGCACTTGAAAAACAGTTTAATGTTATTTATGAAATCATCTGGGAGTACAGAAGTGAGAGCAATTAGTTCTGCCTGGGGTTGGGTAGAGGATTCGGAAAAGTCTTCATGAATAAGAGGTCAATTGAACTTGGCATCAAAGAATGAATATGAACCACATTTTAGGCACAGAATAACACAAGGAAAGGGCAATCCAAACAGAGAAAAAGCATAAATAAAGACAAAGAGATACAAAATACATATATGGAGGACAATGACCCCCTTTGAAATGGCTTCAGCCAACAAAGGGTTTTAAGCAGAAGAAGGCATAGGGTCAACTTTGCATTTTAGAAAGGGGATTCTGATGGTAGTATGGGAAGTGGAATATAAAAAGTAAGTATTTGAGCCAAGAGTGACCATTTAGAAAACTTCTTAAATCGAGTAGGGGAGAGGAGACGAAGACCTAATCAGGCCTGAGACCAGGGGATGAGAGGCAGGAACCCCTGTCTCATAAAGACACTGAATACTGTTGGATAAACTTTGTAAATCCTATTTTTACAATGAATTGAATGTGTGTATGGTTTCAGAGTCGGAAAAGCACTGCCACCTTCATGAGCTGATGCCAGTCCTTCCCTAAACCTGGTGGGTAAGCAGAGAAAATATCCAGCAATGCTGCTTGAACATCATTAGCAACAGAAATGATGTAGTTTCAGAAACTGAAACTTTTAGAAACTAAAACAAAAAACAGAAGGTGAGGGGAGAGAGTGTAGTCCAGAGCATGGGACATCACTCCAGAACATCCAGCCTAAGAGACACAGGCAGGAGCAAGGATGCCTGCGAGGGAGGGGATGTAGAAGCCTCAGGAGAACAGAGGGATGATCAGAAAAGGAGAAGGGACAGACATCTCCTGGTCGTTGCCATCAATATGCAAATATGCTGTTGTGTTTTCAGCGCTTGACAAAAAGAGAAGAAAACCTTTGTTGACTCCACTTTCCTTACATGCTACCATTCCATTCCTCAGGAATATTAACTCTATTTGCTGTTCCCAAATCCTCTCTTCTCATTCTCTCTGGAACCCACTCTAAAATGGCTCTCTCCACCCTACTCCATAGCAATGCTTGCCAAGGTCTTGAAATCCCCTCTGTTTCTAAATTTAACGATCAATTCTCAGTCTCCATTTCATCTGAACTATCTGCAGCTTTTAACACAATTGATCACTTCCCTTCCTTTGCTACACTTTCTTCACTTGGCTTCCAGGACCCCTCACTCTCTGGGTTTTCTCTGACCTCACTGATTCCTCCTTTTCAATCTCCTTTACCACTTCCTCCTCTTTAACCAATCTCTTCATGTTGGAGTGGCCCAGGGCTCCGGGTGTCTTCTCTGTTTATGCTCACTTCCTTGGCGATCTCAGCCACTTGACTTTAAGTTTCCTCTATATGCTAATGACTTGCAAATTTAGACCCTTTATAACTTCAGGCCACACCTCTCTCCCAAATTCTAGACTCATATATCCAACTTCCCACTCAACACCTCTCTTTGTTTTTCTAAATAAATAACTTAAACTCAATATATCCAAAACTAAACTTCCAATCCTCCTCTCTCCCCTTCAGTTATCTCTATTTTTCCAGTTGTTCAATAAAATTTCTTAGAGTCATCTTTGGCTTCTCTCTTACACTTTAAATTGAATCTAGCAGCAATTTATGATGGTTTTATCTTCAAAATGCATCCAGAATCCAATCGCTCCTCACCAGTCCCCTTGCTACCACCCTATTCTAAGTCTTTACCATTTCTCACCTAGATTATTGCATGTTACAGGTTGAATTATGTTTCCCTTTTCCCCTTCCCCCTCCATTCCCTTCAGCAAAATATGTTAAAGTCCTAACCCCCAGTACATCGGAACATGATCTTATTTGGAAATAAAGTCACCGTAGATGTAATCAAGTTAAGATGAGGTCATTTGGGTGGAACTTTAATTCAATATGACTGGTGTCCTCAAAAGAAGGGAAATTTGAACACAGAGACAGACAGGCACAGAAGACAGATGATGCAGAGACACACAGGAAAGGAATGGCCATGTGAAGACACAGGCAGAGATTGGAGTTAGGCTGCCATAAACCAAGGAGCTATCAGAAGCTAGAAGATGCAAGGGAGGACTCTCCCCTAAAGGCTATGGGGAGAACATGGCCTGGCCAACACCTTAACTTCAGAATTCTCACCCCCAGCACTAAGAGATAATAAATTTCTGTTGTTTTGTTACCAAGTTTGTGGTCCTTTGGTACAGCATCTCCAGGAAACCAATACACTACAATAGCCTCCTAGCTCTTCTCTCTGCTTCTACTCTTTCTTCCCTCCCCTAAATTTATTTCCAAGAGAGCAGCCCAAATAATCCTTTAAATGTAAGTCATCCCCTATCACATCTCTACTCAAAACCTTCAGATGGCTCTCCAAGTCAGAAGAACATCATAGTCCTTGTAATATAATGATCTATGTGGCTCTACATGTTCTGTCTCCTATTAACTCTGACCATCTTTTCCTGGCTGGGATTAATTCATCTCCCTAACAGCTAGAGTGAAATGACCTCATAAGACAAGTGACAAGGGTTGTCATTAGAAGGTTGTGACTGTAGTAATAGTGTTAAATTACCTCTAGACCAAAGGCAATTCTGGATATGTTTTAACAAAAGTTAGAAATAACTTAGAAAAAGTTTAACTGACTTTAAATAACTTAACCAAATACCATTAAATATTACAACTCTATTTAAAAGAATACAACAACATTCAGTATCTAGTGACATAAAATTCACAATGTCCAGCATCTAGTCAAAACTTACTAGGCATGAAAAGTGGAAGAAAATATAACTCATATAGGAGAGGAAAATTGATCAATAAGAAGAAACCCATAAATGACAGAGTTGACAGAATTAATAATCAAGGACATTTAAACAGTTATTTTAAATATACTCTACATGAGAGGTTGGCAAATTTTCTGTAAAGGGACAGACAGTAAATATTATTGGATTTGAAAGCTACATGGTCTCTATCCAAACAACTCAACTTTGCCATTGTAGTGCAAAAGCAACCATTGATAAGACATGAATGTTTATAACAAAAACTGGAAAAAAAAAATCATCAATTGGTGAATGGATGAACAACTGTGGTATATTCATACAATGGAATACTACTCAATAATTAAAATGAATAAATCACTTAAACATACAACAAAAAGGATGAATATCAAAAGCATTATGCTAAGAGAAAAAGAAAGCCAGTTTCAAAATGTCACATGCTATATGATCGCCTTCGTGTAGAATTTTAGAAAAGGCAAAACTGTAGTGGCAGAAAGGATACCAGTCATTGCCAGGGATTAGGGATCAGGGAGGGGATTGGCTGAAAAGAGGCATGAGGGAACATTTGGGAATGATAGAAATGTCTATGTCATGGCTGTGGTGATAGTTACAAACTGTTTTCATTTGTCGAATTCTTTAAGCTGTACACTTAAAATGTATAAAGTATAGATTTTATAGATTTATAAAGTATAGAATTTAAAAGAAGCAATGACAGAGATCTTGGAAATTAACCAGTTGAGAATTAAAGTATAAAGTTGGACTTTATAGCCGTGTTGAAAAACAATGGACACAGTTGACAGGTGGGTCAGTAAACTAGAAGATAAGGTAATGGAATTCTCCTGAAAAACTGCATAACATTCAAAGAATGAAAAGTATGGTGTGGTTAGGAAATATGTAGTATAGATGCAAAAATTCCACCTTATTTCTGAATATGGAAATAAAGAAAAGACAGAAAATAATATTGTAATTCTGAGGACTATCTTCTGTTACTACTTTGATCAGTTCCTTCCTTTAAATAACAAAATACTGCATGAGAAAACTTAAGAGACAAGTGATACACTAGTGGAAATATTTGCAACATGTGCGACAATGGATTAGCATTTAGAATAAAGAGCAACCTCAAATCCATAAGAAAAAGGCAAATATTAATAATTCAATAAAAAAGAGAAAAAGAAATACACATTTAGCTGAATGAGTAATACAAATGACAAATAAACATATGAGAAAATGCTCATTTTCACAAGTGGTGAGAAAAAAAGGCTAATTAAATAAGATATTTTTCTAGCATATTAATAAATATTTTAAAATTACATCAAAAGCTATAAAACTATCAAGAGTTAAGGAGAATTTAAGGAAATGACATGGTTAGAAACTGCTTATCGAATATTGATTTTTTAAGTTAAAACTTAGTAGTATGTATCAAAAATTAAGATATGAAGATTTTGTGATCCATCAAGCTGACTTCTAGAAATCTGTCCTAAATTTTTTTATCTATAGAGATACAGGTACAAGGATGATTGCATATACTAGCAAAAACTTGTAAATAACATAAATGTCTACCAGCAAATAGTTTAATTTCATTCTATGGAATTCTATTCAGATTTTTAAAAATGACTGTGTTTAATCATCACACAGTAACATGAAAAGATCTCCAAGATATATTGCTAAATATAAAAATTCCACATACACATGTTTTACAAACATACATATACAGTTACATTATATCTGTTATATTTTTAAATGTGTGTGCAAATGTATGCATTTGAATATTAAAGTAGGGGAAGAATATATGCCAAAATGTTCAAGTGGTAACCAGGAATAGAGGGGGAATTAAGGAGAGCTTTCACATTTTGTTCCATTTGCTAATTAGTAATTCTTCTGCCGGAGAGAATCCAGATGAATATGAACTTACAGGAAACAATGGCAAAGGAAATTCAAAGTACCAACTTATTAGCAGGGTTTATACCTAAAACTCCAAATCATAGTTCTAATAAACAGTGTTGGTCAAATTGACTGAAGTCCAAGGCCTAAAAATGGATTTTCAAGGTCCCTTTCTCTTCCTAAACCCAAAGTCTGGATTTCCATTTAGCCACAAGGAAGAGGAAGCCAAAGAGATGAGCATGTCTGAGAATATTGAAAGAATAAAAGAGGGAAAGCTCTCAATGCCAGACCCTTCTTGCTCCTATAGTCGTTTTTGTTGCTGTTGTTGTTTAATAATATATATATAATATATATTTTAATTTCAAAATATTATGGGGTTACATACGTTTTGGTTACATAAATTGCTTTTGTACTGTTTAAGTCAAAATTGTAAGCATGCCCATCCCCAACCCTATTACTTCAAAAAGCCACTTGAAAAGAGAAAACAGAAGAGAGAAACAGAAACAGAGACAGAGAGAGAGAGAGAGAGAGCGCATGCACGCACCATGAGAGGGAGCACACCCTCATCCTAAAAGCAGGTGGAGCACAGACCTCGTGCCTGACCTCATGGTACTTCTTTCCCAGGAGTCAAGAGTCAAGGTGACCCAGGCACAACCTTAGAATCCGATTAGTATGGGTGAGGAACAAGAAGGGAAGTGTGAAGAACTTTCCTTTGAAGAAGGAGTGTAACTAAGAACTTGTCCTTTCCCTGAATTTTATGTTCCCACACAGGACTGCCTACCTAATTTGCAGAGCCCTGTGCAAATTAAAATTGCAGAGTGCCTTGCTCACGAGCTATTAAGAATTTCAAGATGGCAATAGCAGAGCATTCAACCAAGCCCAGAGCCGTACTGAGTGCTAGGCCCTGGGAGGCTCTCTAGGTTGCATACCCATGAAGGCAGCCCTGTTTTCTCTTAAAATATTGTGCTTTACAGGCAAGATTGGTTAACAGTGGGTGTGACTGGAGGGAAGAAATCGAGACCATCAGGGAAGTCTCTGACCCACAACTCTGCACTCAACACATACTTCTGCTTCAACGTATTTGTTTCCAGCAGGGTCTGAGCAGGAACAGATGGAATCCTCACCAAGGGCTGGTTTAAAAAATCTTACTAAAGTGTGTCAGAGTTCTGAGAAAGTGGGAAGCCACTACTCCCTGTAGGCCTCAAACAGCAAAGGGAAGCATGCTTCCTAGAACCCCGGGGACACGTGCATCCTGCAAGACCAAGTAAACAGCACTGCCTTGAGTATAGGAACAGCCCTTGCCAAGCAGAGGCCCTGGGGAAGGGAGCCAGGAAAAACATATCCCCACCTCCCTCTCCTCCTGCCCTCATTGGCCTGTGCTTCCCACAGGTGGAATTAGGAGCAAGAGGGCAAGGAAGCTGGTTCACATTGCCCAGAAAGTTCTGCCTTCTGGGGGCAAAAGAGATAGAAAGGGGCTCTGGAGGGACCAGTGAAAAGTGCCCATTGTGGTGTCCCCCTGGAATCAATGAGGGCGAAGGAGGCCCTCAGAAGCTTCTGAAAACAGCTCACGAAGAATATTAAAGTAACTTCTAGGCCACACTAGTCACGAATATGCAACATATTCCCTTTCTTACCTCAAATTACGCCAAATTACCTAAGCTCACCACAAAGGTTATACGGTGAGCACCAAATGGCACCAAAGGCCAAATAATATGCCAATAATGTAAAAGTGCCTCAGAATTAGACAGTACCATACTTCCTCCCAGAAAAAGGAAATCAGAATCTAGACTACTAAAACTGAGATGAAAGGGAACAGCACCATAGGAACACCCACCCAAGAAAATGCGAATTTAGGGGATCTCTTGGCAAACATGACCTCTTTAAGGAGTATTTAAGATAAAAGGATGGCAGAGATTCCCAGTAGGTGATTTCAGAGAAGAACAGTCAATTAAGCAATTCCAGGGGCTTGAGATCACTCTGCATCCCATAAACACCATCAATGTTCCCCTATGTTGGTAACAGTCTGTGCTGAAAAATCTAAAGCAATTACTTTTGTCCTCCCAGGCCTTTGAGCACCTACTTCAATCAGATAAAAAGGTTAAAACAAGAGCTAAATATGCCCCTTTCTCACCACGAGGGCAGCTTTGTGCTTGATGGAAGCATTCATTGAGGCTGATTCATTCAAGATTTGGGGGCCAGGTAACAAAGGTGGTCAATTGGGGCACTCAAAAACAGCAATTGCCAAAGAACTGGGGACGGGAACATTTGAAATCAATATCACTTGAAAAATACAGTGCAGCTCATTGCATTCCTATTATAATTTGACTTTCCTCTGCTTTAGCCAGGAAACAGTAATGACAGTTGAAAAACATTTATTCACTCATTCTTTCTTTCATGGTATTTTGTTTTGTTGCATTTATTTTCCTGCTTTTTCATCTCCGGTTCTATGTGGGACATTTTTATCATAAAAAGCGAGGGAAACATTTCACTATAATGTCATCCTCTTAGCTATGTGATCTCAGGTGAACCGATTCACATAAAAATAACCTTTAGGAGAAAAATAAATTTCAGCATCATCTTCAAACCCTCACTGCACAGATGAGACATAGAGATGGGGAATACTGAAATCTCCAGGTAAGTGAGGGCAAGAGCTAGTTCTCTGCACCTACCCATGCCCCTTCAGTAATTGCACAGTTCACTTCATTTAGCACAGTTCAGCTCAAGATGCTTCAATTCAATAATTAACATCTAAGGAGTGCCAGCCACGTGGAGGACACTCTTAATTGGCATCAGAAATTTAACGACGAGTTTAACAGCATCATAGCACAAGAGAGAAAGTGTGGATTTTGACAGCAGAATCGTTTCAAATTCTAACTCAGCCACTTACAAGCTATGAGATTTTTAGAAAATTACTGGGTCATTCATCCATTTATCTGTTTGTAAATCAGGAATCATCCCAACTAACTCAAAAAGTTGTAAGAATTTAATAAAATAATGGACGTAAAATCTCAGCACAATGCTAAAATGACTGTTTTTTTCAGGTCCCATTTTCCACCTCAAAGGCTTCCATGTTATTCCTTCTCCACAATTCCATAGCACTTTGTAATACCTCTATGATAACATTTATAAAACTGTTCCATAGTTATGTTTCTGTGTGCCAATAGATCTTTAATACTTTGAGAGGAGGACTGTGTATTAATTATTATTTAGTTATTACTGGTGATCAAAAGTGATACTATATGTGAAAACACTTCATTAACATAAAGCACCTGTGATGGTTAGTTACATGTATGAACTTGCCTGGGCTATGCTACCCAGTTATTTCATTAAACACTAATCTAGGCATTGCCGCGAAGCTGTTTTCTAGAAGTGATTAACATCTATAATCAGTTGACTTTAAGTAAAGGAGATTATCCTCCTTAATCTGGATGGGCCTCATCCAATCAGTTGAAAGGCTTAAGTTTCCCAGAAGTAGAAGAAATTCTGCCTGCGAGCTACAGCATTGGCTCTTGCCTGAGAGTTTCCAGCTAGCAGTTCTGCCCTGTAGAGTTAGGACTTGTCAACTCCACAATCACATAAACCAATTCCCTGAAATGAATCTCTTTATAGATAAATATAGATGATATAGATATTGATATAGACATAGATTGATATTCTACTGGTCCTATTTCCCTGGCAGAATCCCAGCCGATATAGATTTGCCTTGACTAATACAGCATCACTCAAATATTTGTTATTACATACTGTTTTAGTCCATTTTGACTGCTTTAACAAAATATAAACAGAAATTTATTTCTCACAGTACTGGAGGCTGAGCTGTCCAAAATCAAAGCACTGGCATATTTGGTGTCTTGGTGAGTGCCCACTTCCTTGAAGACAGCAATCTTCTCACTGTAACCTCACTTGGTGGAAGACATGAGCAGTCTCTCTGAGGCCTCTTCTGTAAGGACACTAACCTCATTCATTACAGCGCTAGCCTCATGACCTAATCACCTCCCAAAGGTCCCACCTCTTAATACTATTGCCTTGGGGCCTACAATTTCAGCACATGAGTTTGGGGGTGAGGAGGCATAAACACTCAGACCACAGCAACTATGATCCTTTTAACCTTAAAATTCCATGAACTTATCCTGAGTTCGGCTTCTTCCTACTTCTCATTACTGCTTAATAAATTTTGTTAAGACACTCATTTCATCTTTTTACTTTCCATTCTGCCATGAGCTCTATGTACAACTTTGGGAGATTTATTCAAACTTTCAAAGTCTTAGCTGTTTTATATGTCAAATGAAATATAAATGGAATAATGTAGGTAAAGTATTTTCACAGTGCCTGGAACATGATGAGTATTCAATAAGTGTTAGCTTATTTTATTATTGTTATTTTTCCATTATTATTACTGTTGTTGGTCCGAGATCATGGAGGAAGTCCATAGTGTCACCTTTCTGACTCACATATTAGGCTGCTGACGTTATCTGTTGGGGAGAACATTAGGAAAGGAGACTTGAAAAGTGAGTTATGGTAATACCTCCAATAACTATCTGTGTGAACCTCGGGTAGTCACTTAATGTCCCCCTACCTCAATTCCTCAATGGGGTAAATGCTGGGCCCTTCTTTTTCATTATTCTGAAGTTCAAATAAGTCAGCATAAGAGTTCACCACAGATGAAAACACATACACAAAAATAGTGTATATTCAAGACATACTTGTTGAATGAATGAATGGTCATATGAATGACTATTGATAGAAAAATACTTCTACAAATTAAAAATGACACACCAATTCATCACAGAAAACAGGGCATTCACTGACCAAGTTACCCTCTAATGCATATCATGAAGTTTGAAGTTAAGAATTCATAGGCAGATGCAAAAGCAGATATTAAAACCACACAATGACACATGTTTATTTTATTGATGTTGTTGGTAAATACCTAAGGGAGGAATCAAAAACCAACGTGGTTGAAAATAAGAGGTTGAGGAGAACATGATGCATTTTACCGCATGAAAAAAACAGTTTGCTCTGTGATGGGTTTTTCGCACAGTCAATAGCCTGTATTTAGAGGGGGGAAATGACAGAGAAAACACAATCATATAGGGAGAAAATGAAAATGGTGATTACTATTTACAAAATGCAATGTACTAAATATTCAATCTCTGCTATTTTAAATAAAATTTCCATAGGCACACACACACATACACATGTACACTGTGCTGCCTAAACTGAAAAAGCAATCAGTAGAGTGGAAGATAGGCAGGCCCAAGTTCCATAATATCACAGGCCAGATGTGGAGAAAATTGGGTCGGAAATGAGGTAAGTGGAAAGAGCAAGGCAGGCAGAGAAACTCCAGCACAGGCCGTGGCAGCCAGTGGATATCTGGGTGAACGAGGCAAGTGCAAGTGGATCCAGGCAAACAACATCCAGAAAGGACAGCAAGGGACTCCTGTAATGCGGAGGTGGATGGAGGGTGGAGTGTGGGAGTGGGAAGATGGGAGTAGGGGTTTAGGGGGTAGGGTGAAGGGGGAGGATAGGGAGGAGTCAGGATAAGTTTGGGTAGGCATCTCCTAGGAATCCTGGAACAGGATCCCAGCTGCATTCCCAGATTGAGAGATCAGACTTTTCTTTAGCTACCTGTTCGTAGTCCTCTGTTTCTCCCAAGCGTTCATCCTCAGCCATTTACTTCTCTTAATTTATGTATTCCCCATGATCATCTCACCTCCTTCCATGGCCTCAGCTATCATTTATTTGTCAATTGCATACAAATCTAGTTTTAGTCCAGATCGACTCTTGAGCAGCAGATCCATGTAATTGCCTACGGAATGTTTCCATCGATATGCCCTGCAGTATTGTTAAGCACATTATTCCCAGTGCTGAATAAGTCCTGCTTCTCCTCTTACTTGTCTTGCATTTTCTGTTCTGTTTAGACAACCATTCCGCTCAGTTACTCAAGTCTGAGTCATTTCTATTTCATCTCCTCTATCACTTGGGACCCCCACATGTCCACTGGGTCACTTCATCCACTGGTACAATTCTATTATAACACTTAATGCATTGACCTACAATTATTTGTTTGTGTGTTTTTCTCCCTCATAGTCTGAGCTTTTAAAAAACAAACAATTAAGCACATACTAAGAACTTAATGGGTGATTGCTAGATATATCCCCAAACTGTACTGGAGTGCCTAAATGGCTTAGAGCTGAATTGATTGAGACTAAGTCGACCTATATAACCCCTGATCAGAATAGTTAAGGTTGCAAAATAACATTTCTGCCATCATTCCTTTTATCTACTTGACAAGAGATAGCAAAATTGTGAAACCTGCCTCTCTGAGCTCGGTCATCCACCAGAATCAGGCACCTAGGTGCTATTAGACCAGCAGTGGTGCCCCACTGAGAGTGATAGCCCCAGGCAGTGTGGCCCCATTCAGCATCAAAAAGAGCACAAAACCTAAGGGAGGAATATGAGACCCAGGGAGTGTTTTGCTAGTCTAGAGATGCTTGAGATAAGAAGGACACAGTTATATTGTTTATTTGTGCAATGGTATTTTCCTTTAAAATGCATTTAGCTGAGCGATCATACAGGATGGCAGTTGATTTGTATCCCTGTTAAGATGCAAATTTGTTATTTGATCTAAGATATACAATCTCACTTTCTTCTGCCTCAATATCACCATCTAATAAAAGAAATAATCTACACACATGTCATCTAGTATTTTCTGTCACTTGGTTTACTCTCTTGTGCAGGTTCAAGGCCAAGATCAGCATCAACTCTGAAACATACTACAGATATTCCGTGAGCCAAAAGTAGAGATGTGGAAATGTTGAGAAAATGCTTGTCTGCATCACAATATGTATATCCTAGAAAAGCTTTCTTTGAAAGGAAAGGAATGTATGTATATTGCAAATAGGAGAGATTTGGTTGGGTCTAAGATAAACCTCTCAACTCTAAGAACCAGGGTTTCTCAAAGATCAAGAGGGGCTCACCCAAGCCATCTTCAGTTTTTGAGGCTCATTTGTATATCAAAAATTGAATATAACAAAACAGGATTATAAAAATTGTGATACATTTATATTCAACATTTCGAACATTTTAACACAAAACACATAGTATTGTATGCAGAGTTGCGTTTGATTGTAGGCTTGGAGAACTTGAGACTTGAGCCAAACGGGCCTTCTTTACCCTCCACTGCTCACCCAATAGGCTCTGCCAGACATCGCTGCATCTTTTTAAAGAGCAGGAGTCTGACCCTCTTTTTCTTCCTTATTTATTTCCCCATTAAAGCCAATTAATGTTGAGAAAGAGAGAGAGAGAAACTAAATTACATTGCATTTGTTTCATGCATAGCATTTTTTTTTTTTTTGAAACAGAGTCTCACTTTGTTGCCCTGTCTAGAGTGAGTGCCATGGCGTCAACCTAGCTCACAGCAACCTCAAACTCCTGGGCTCAAGCAATCCTTCTGCCTCAGCCTCCTGAGTAGCTGGGACTACAGGCATGCACCACCATGCCCGGCTAATTTTTTTATATATATTGTTAGTTGTCCAGATAATTTCTTTCTATTTTTTTTAGTAGAGACAGTGTCTTGCTCTTGCTCAGGCTGGTCTCAAACTCCTGAGCTCAAACAATCCGCCCGCCTCGGCCCCCCAGAGTGCTAGGATTACAAGGGTGATCCACCACGCCCGGCCAGATGCATAGCATTTTTTGTTAATAATTACCATAGCAGTCATCCAGTTAGGTACCTCCAGAGAGTTTTAAAAACTGTTTTTTTAGTGAGGCTATATTCCTTCTGTCTTTCACATCCTTGAATGTAAGAATGCATTCAAAGCTTCCTGTCTTGGCTATGATAGAACATAGTGCAAAAAATCTAATGCTCCCAATAAGAACAATAAGAAAAGCCAGACACAATTTTTCAAAAACAGGGGAAAAAAACCCAAAACACTTCTTTTAAAGCGTCGGAGAGCTGTTGAACCATCCACAACCACAGAGGGCAATATCTTAGAGAAAGGGAAGCTCATTGAGGTAAAATCAACTTTCTACCTGCCACTTTTTCCCTTAAAATAGTTGCCAAATTTTGACTCAAGGCTGAAAGCTGAGGAGCTAGGCAGAGAGACAGCAGAGCTTTCCACAATTTTATAATGTTAAGAAGATGAAAATGTGAGCTCTTGGCTGGCAAAGCGTCCAGACTCGAGGGGCCAAAATCTCTAAGGGAGATGCAGAAAAGTGGATCCAATATTAATCACCAGTTTTGCACCTGAGGAATTTGATGGTTCTTAAACTCTCTAGAGCAAGGGGCCAAAAAGTCAAAGAGAAGGTGACCAAAAATCATGGCAGAATTTGGGGGACTCCTATGGTACTTTAGAAACAAAAATTGGAGTTAAGGCCACACCCCTGATTAGGCCACACTAGTAAACAGCGCAGGCTCTCCTGTGGGATCCCTGGAGTGCTACATTCCAAGAGTGGGAGTGAACTAGAGGTCGATTACACATTGAAAAGATTGAAACTCAGGATTTCTACTTCCACCTAGGATATAAAAATTGAACATAGTATTGATTTCCCCTAACAATGAGGAAAAGCTAAACAACCTGCAAAATCACAACTTTTCCAAGCTCACTGGGGAGCAAAGGTATTATAACAGAGCAACAAAGTTTCCTGAATTCCAAGGAAGGATAGACTCCTCCAAAGGAGTGATCAAAGGTGATCTCAGTCACCTGCAGCAGAGCATGAAAGGATTGGATGGCTGAATTGTTGGAGGTCAGTGTGGATTAGCACATCAGTCTGGAACAGCCTATGGCCCCAGACACAGTGGAAATTCACACTCACTTGCAGGCTCTTCTTCATGGGCCTCCACCAGGTGCTTATGAGAAACATTGGGGAAGGGCAAGAGATGAGGGAGAACACTCCTAAGAGATACAGGTCCGCAGAAGTCAACTGGCTGTCACTTCAGAGCCTCCTCTGTGCTGAATCCTTCTTTCATAGGAAGAAAAATACTTCAGCTTCCAAGGGAAAGACAGCAAACAGCCCATATGCACACAAAAAGGTGGGCCATATCATTACTCATTAGGAAAATGCAAACTAAAATTACAGTGAAATATCACTACATACCCATCAGAATGGCTAATATAAAGAAGGTTGACCATAGTAAGAGGTAACAAAGGTGATGGGACAATCAGAATTCTTACAGCTTATAGACATACTCAGGTCTATTACATACTGCCAAGCATATTAGTAACACCACTTTGGAAAACTATGTCTAATAGAGCTGTACATATGCATTTTACTCTGAATCGACATTCTACTTGCAAATAAATACTCAATAGAAATGAATACATATATTCACCAAGAGCTATATATAGAAATGTTCAAAGCTGCCCAAATCATAATGGCTGAAACCTAGAATTAACTGAAATATCTGTCAACAGTAAAAGAGTATTTTCCATGGTACCTTCCTATAGTAGAATGATATAGAGCAATAAAAATGAACAAATCATTGCTCCTTGCAACCACATGATGATTATCATAAACATAATGTTGATTAAAGAAATGAGACATGAAGCAGCACATACTATATGATTCCATTTATGTAAAGTTCAAACACAGGCAAAACTAATCAGTAGTGATAGAAATCATTACTAACTTTGGGGATTGGCATAGCAACAGGGAATAGATAGGAGCCTGGCCTCTGAGATGTTGGTAATATTCTATCTCCTGATCTGAGAGGTAGTTAGCTACACAGGAACTTACATTGTAAAAATTCATTGAACTATAATTTTATTATTTATGCAATTCTCTGTTGTATATCTTACTTCAATAAAAATTTACATAAAAAGTGTTTTCAAGCAGAACATAATATATGCAGTTTTGAAATATCAAAAAACATCAAAAAATTTAAATTATGCTTGCAATTTAGCAGGCACTATTAACTGCTTTACAAATAATAATGCATATAGACTTTGGAGCCACCTTATACTTTATTAGTATCCTCATCTTACAGACGAGGAGACTGAGGCTTGGCAAAGTTAGGTAACTTTCCCAAATTTTCACAGCAAGCGTCAGACAAGGAATTTGAACCCCAGCAGTTTGTTCTCTTAACTAGTGCCTTATACTGCAGGACAGAGTTGTAGCATCTCCTCCCCTTCCGCTCTACCTGAATGTGCTAACTTGTACATTCTTCAAAGTTCTCTTATGCATGTGGATATTTTGATTATAAGATAATCAATATTAATAATAGCTTTCATAGCTTGTTTTTAATTCCCCTTCTTAATATTTTAGATGTTCTGAAATAATTAGCAATGGGTTCATGAGCAATGAATGAATGACATTTATAATTTCAGACAATTCCATCCATTTTAAGACAGAAAGGTAGCTATTTATTTTTTCATCTTTCTCATTCTATGATTTTACAAATTATGTCTCAGAGTTATTCCCAGGCAAATGAAGTGGGTCTAGTCTGAAGTAATCCATTCATTCATTCACTCAACAAGCAGCGTTTGAAGACCTGCTATGTTCCAGGCACTGTTTTCAGTGTGGGGGAATTTTAAATAGGATGTCCAGGGAAGGCTCTCTAAAGAAGCAACATTTAAGTGGAGGACTACATAAAGTGAGGGATTAAAACACACAGACACAAGTGATAGATATTGACTGATAGATTAAATAGATGATAGATGGATGACAGATATCTGGGTGAAGAGTGGTCCTGTCAGAGAGACGAGAAAGTACAAAGATTCTGAGGTAGAAAACACTTGGCAGTTTGGGAAAACAACAATTAGCCCAGAGTTCCTGGAGTGGAGTGAGCTGGAAAGAGAAAGACTGATTGAAACTGGAAAAGTCATCCGAGGCCAAGTCCTTTAGTGCTATATACACTCCGATAAACCTGGAATTTGTTCCAAGTGTGACATGAAGACATTGAAGGCTATTGAGTAGGAATGAATAATAACAGCGTTTCATTTCCAACAGATCAGTTTGGCAACAACACAGAAAATATATCACGGGAGAGAGGCAAAGGGGGCAATATTGATGGCTATAATGATTCATACCATAGTCAGACAACATCTTTTTGTGAATTTTTTAATATCAAAAGTTTAGTGCCACTCCCCTAAATACTGTGTTATTGGTCTAGTCTCACTCTGTGATGGGATTCAATCCTTTCCCTGTGTGAGTAAACGGGTTCCCTCTTCCTCTCCATAAAACAATGAAGCGATGTCAAATCGTTCCTTAAAACTGGTGCCAAGACAGCCCTGCTCTATTAGTTTACTAAGGTCGTGGTAACGAACTACCACAAACTGAGTGGCTTAAACTCCAGAAATTTATTGTCTTACAGTTCTAGAAAACAGAAGTTGACAATCAAGGTAGTGCCAGAGTTGTTCTCTTCTGAGCGCTGTGTGGGAAGGATCTGTTCCAGGCCCTCTCATTGGCTTGTAGAGAGCTGTTTTTTTCCCTGTTTCTTTACACTGTCCTCCCTATATGCTTGTCTCTTTCTCTTCACATGATGCTCTTTTTATAAAGACACCAGTCAAATTGGATTAGGGCCCACCCTAATGGCCTCACCTTAACTTCACTAATTACATCTGTAATGACCATTTCCAAATAAGGTCACATTCTGAGGTAATAGGGGTTAGAAATTCAACATATGAATGGGGTGGGAGACAGGACAATTCAACCCGTAACGCTTATAATAGGCAAAAAATTAAGACCTAGGAAAAGAAATACTTCAAAAATGACCCCTTCAGCTAGATATACTTGTGTTGCATGCATGGAAGTCTTGTGTTAGTGCCTTTTGTGGATTGTGGCAGTGAAATCTATCTTTAACATTACTGTAGTAACATCCATGACATCAGCACCTACTATCAGCCAGGCCCCGTACAGTTTTTTATATATATTATCTCATTTATTCCATACACACTTTCCATGAGGTAGATCTTATTATCTACATTCTATAAATGAAGAAATTAAAGCCCACAGAATATTAATAATTTGGCCAAAGTAAATACTTTGGGTAAAATAAAATGCCAATATAAATTCTTGGCCATACTATTATTTTTTCCTTTAAATTCCTCATTAATTAGAAGGATTATATAGCAATGAATATAAAATGTATGAGCACTAGGTAGAATCATAGAATAGTTTATATCAAACCATATTAAGCAAAAAAAAAAGGAAGAATACAAAATTGTGTACGTGCTATAATGTTATCTATGCAAAAGGTACTATATATCTAAATATATAATTGAAAGAAATCAGACACTCAGATAACCTTTGGGAGTTTGAGTAGTGCCCTTATAGTATAATTTTCTTCTTAACGTCATAAATGCATAAATGTTAATCTTAACATTTACAAGTAAAAGTATAATTAGAAGTTGTTAATATCTTAATCCCCTTTCCAAACTAATTAGAACTAGGTTTCAAATGCCAGCATGCATCTCCTCAATGAAATCATTTTAAACCTGCAAGAATATATAAAACTACATTTAATCTCAGCATCAAAACAATTCATAATGTTATGTTTTTCCCTTCACCCTGACTTCAAGGGCTATAATAGGAAAATCTAAAGGGCTTCAAGAGCTGCCTGCTCTATAAACTCTATAAATATTGGAGATCAAGTGTCATGAATGAAGTAAGCATAAATCCACTTCTAATTAGATGTGGCAGGGAGGACAGCCAGCCATCTGGCTTGGATTATACTCCTGCGAATCCAGCTGAGGTGGAGCGGCAACTCAGAGGGTTGCACAGAAAGCTTGTTTCATCTCCCTTCATCTACCTCCATCCCTTCCCCTCATCTGTCCCCTACGGAGAGGAAGCTTGCAAAGAGAAGAGGCACAGCTTCCCAGAGAACTCCATGAGTACTATCTGGAGATCTTTTTGCCATTCACTGAATATTCATGGAAATTTCCTGCATATTAATATTTATGACAATTCCCCGAATATGTGTCTGGTGTGTGACTATGAAAGAATAACACACATTAATTATTTTCTTTGAGTTGCTACCCAGTAGATCAAATTTGCATGCCGTAGGGGAGCTGCTGGAAGTGGGCCTCTGGCAGGAAGCCTAGTGTAACCCTCCAGGTCTGATTCATCTCCCTTAATGGCATGTGCCATTGTAGTTGATAATGATGCCGGTAAAAATTGGGTCACCAAACAACCATTGCAGTTAATCTGACCACATCATGGTGAGAGAGTCTAGTAAGTGCTAATTTCTCTTTTTCCACCAAGCTGTGTTAATCCAATCAAGTAATATATGTCTGTAGTTGCAGGAGTCTCTCTAATGAACACATTATTCTTTGATTCTGAACTGCCCCCTGGATTTCTCTATTGCTGAGGGTCTCTAAAATAAATTTCTCAGAAAGGCAATGGCCTACTGAAGTGATGTCTTCTCAGCATCATAGTTGTCCAATTAGCAGGGGTTGAAGGCTTAGTGAAAGAAATTGTATATCTGCTATGGAAGGAACAGAAAGAAACATGGAGGATTAGACTACTGTGTTTCCATCATAGAGGAAGGAGAAATACGGTCACAATCTTTAATTGTGGTTTCCTTCAGAATACATGCTGACATGTCCTTTTCCAGAGGGTGACGCATACCTAGCTCACTGAATTTTTGCAGATTGAAAAATTGAAGTCCCCATGCGACACACAAGCCTTCGAACAGGATACTGGGTCTAAGACTTCATTGCAGTTTACATTATTCAATTATTACAGTAAATATTCCTTTGATTGTTATTACTTGATTAGTCTGTTTTCATATTTTGCCTCTACTATTTTCTATCCTCATTAGTATTCATATATTCATGCTTTCCTTAAATTTTATGCTGTTTTTCAACCATTGAGCACCCAGACTAGTGTATAAGAATAATCTGATACTTTTCTAAGAAATGAGAAACTGGTTTAGTTCATTGATTGCTTTTTCAAAGCTTTTCTGTATGAATTTGCAAAGATTTTTCTGTACCACAGTGTTTATTTCAATACTCTGAAAGGTAGTGACCATGCAGTAGTACAGTTTTAAAAATTTAAACCAGAATTTCGTTTCATATTTTCAGACCTAATAGATGATACTCAATATTTTCCATTCTTGAAAGTTATTTTTCTTTTAAGAATTAATTTTCATTTGCAATACTAATTATATATTAATATTTTTAAATTTTACATTCAAAAACAAATCTGGTGGTCTGAAAATCATTAACCATAATTAAAGCTACTCTTTATTGAGTATTTATAATATGTCAAGTATTGTTCTAAATACTATAATGCACATTTATATATTTAATCCTTCTGAGCCTGAGATGTAGACTAAATAACTAACTCAAGGTGCTACAACTGTTATCATCAAAGCTGGGATTTAAACACTGATTCTTTAAGTGTAAAGACCTGTGCTGAACCACGCTACTGTGCTAACCTTCAGGTGTTTCAGGAGCCCTGATGATATATTTGGTGACAAACCCAATCTCTGCAACGTGCAGTTGTCCCGGTGCATGACATTTACGAGGCTTATAACCTTCTGGCTATGTCTGCCGACAGAGAACGCAGGGGATTGGAAGGGTCTGCTCCCATGGCCACAGAGATCTGTTTGAAGATTATTATGTCTGGTGTCTCACATGGATTTCATTGACCTTGGGATTAACAGATAGTGTATTGGGGAGCACATGAAACTCCTGGATTATCATGGTGCCTCCCTCTAGTTCTGAAAACATTTTAACTTTAAAATACAGATGTCTTCTGGGGGAATGGAAAACTTTACACACATTTTAAAGATGAAACATGAAACTTCAAAGAAATATTTCACTCTTGACTTATTCTTTTCCAACCCCCCCAGGGTTTCCATTTACTTCCCCTGCAGTTAGGAGAGTGGAAAAGTTTGACACACTCTTTGATGTATTTTAAAGTCTCTGCTATTACTCAGTGACATTTGGCTCTTAGAAATTAGTCGATTTCTTTGAGAAAAAAAAGAGAATATTTATGAAAGGGAAACCTCTGTAGGTAAATTATGTACAAGTGGCACCTTTTCCAAAATTTTACTAAGCTACAGTTGTGTCAAAGAAAGTCTCCATCCATTGTACCCAGAAGACCCTGTTTAAATCTCAAGCTCAGCCTGAAATGTCTCATGCCAAGAACTTCTTAGCTCAGGCAGAGAAATTAACATCTGATCTAGTGCTTACATGCATAGGAAAAACACACAGGACAAGAGAAATGTTACCCGTCACTGCTGGTTCTTCTTTTCAGTTGCCCTGAACTGGCTTTATACAGGAAGCTGTGCTGCTGAGGATGCCATGGCAGCCTCTGGCTTGCTACTGAGTGACAGGTGCAGTGGCGAGAAGCAACTGTATAACAGAAAGTGCAAGGGCTGAGAAGTTACAAAGACCTTATTAAATTCTGCCCTTATCACGTGATTGTTATTTGTCCTTCAGGGAGTTACTTAGGCTCTTTGAACCTCAGTTTCTTTGTCTGTAAATGGGAATGATAATAATACTTCATAAATTAATTGGAAATGTTAAAGATGTAAATAAATGTAAAGTGCATAGATCAGAGCTGGGCACATAGCTAGTTTTCCCAAAAATGCATCCATTATCATCATCATCATTAATTTGGGGAGATTGAGAGATGCTCCTGAAAATGCCCTCACCTGACATTCCAGGCTTCCCTCTGTCACCTCGGGGAGAGTCACATACTTTGGGGGCAGACTGGGTTGGAATCCACATTCTGATCCCCAGTGGCTGCGAGACCTGTCATGCTTCATTCTCCTCTTTAACCTTCAGTTTCTTAATTGATAAAGGGAAGGTTGAAATACTTAGTTTTGTAAGATTGTTAGAACTAAATGAGATGATATATGTCAAGTGGCCAGTAGGTACATATCGGTGCTCAGAAACAGTTAGTTATATTCATCTTCATAACCATCAAAGCTTAATGCAAAATTCTTCTCTTCCAGGACACGTGTCCTCATTATTGTCAGTAATACCTGTGGTCTTCAGCTACAATGTACTCAACTGAAGATGGTAGAAGATCTCCGTGGATATTGAAGTTTGAATTTCAGCTCCAGACCTTACTTGCTGTGTGTGACCTTAGGTAAGTTTCTCAATTTCTCTTAATCTTAATTTCCACATCTGTTAAAAAATTTCGAGTCAAATATAAATAGTATAAAATTAAATAGGAGAGTGCATACATGCACAGCATAGCATTTTAGAAACATATTCAAAAAATCATGCCTACTAGATAATTAGTTTGCACCCAAGATACTTTTGATTGTAGGTGTATATTTTGTCCCGGTATCTTGCTTGACCTTTTCAAAGGTATAGATTTTTGTTTTAGAATTTTTAGCAGAATTTTAAGCTTCTTGCCAGTGAGGACCCTGTATTTTATGGTAATTTTAAATGCATTCCATTAGAACCGCTTGTTTCAGATTTAGAACTAAGTGGGGTGGAGGGGTCAAAGAATGCTAGAAGGAAAAGGTTATAGAGCATCCTAGACAAAGATCAGAAGAAAAAGCAGAAGGAAGAAGAAGGCTGCCACCATCCATTCTCCTCTACAGAAGACATGCACTAAGAGACCCTATTCTTCCAGCCCAGGGGTAATTGTGTCCAGGTCCCTCCTGTCAGTACCCCACTGATGATACAGACTTCCTCCTCCAATGCCACCCTCTTCATTGCCCAGGCCTTCCAGCTTCCACAGCGGGAGCTAAGATAATCATAAAACTTTCTGTTTTAGCCTAATTGTGTTCACCAGAGGCAGAGGCATGTCTGCCTGTATTGAGAGGCTTGGTAGCAGGAGCCGGGCTAAAGAGATCCACGGGAAAGAAATCACTTAAGTCCAAGTCCAAGTGCATAACTGAAGACCTGGGTTAGAGGAGGGGGACTGTGAGTGGGGCTTGTCCATCATTCGACAAATACGGAGGTTTTTCTTTTTAACTAGCATTTCTTCAGTACCCCTTTATGCACCTATAACTTAATCTGAATAACACATCTGGAAATCAAGCTCTTGTCATAAGAAGTTTATGTTTAATGAAATAACTGTATTCTGTCTAGTATAGAGCACCAGACTAAGGATCAGAAGAACTAAATTTAGAGTCTAATTTCTCTCTCTGAACTTAGCATGTCTCTTAAATGTTCATGGATCTCAGATCCCTCCTCTACCAAAGGAAAGGAATAGACTGGATGGCTTTAAGTCCCTCCCAAGTTCAGTGTTGTCTAACCATATTCTCTAGCCCAGAGAGCCTGAGGCTAACTACAGACCTACAGACCCACCCTAACTCTATTTGTGGAAACCGTGGCCCCAGGGCATGGTTCACATTTGCTTATAAATTAGTTACCTAGGCTACTTTGGTCTTCTCTGATTTTCCTCTTCTTTGCTTGGGCTCAAAAGTGATGCCTTCTGTAGTCGTCAATGCTGATGCCAAATGTGACTGCTACGTTGTCAGGACCCACTAATACACGGCCAACCTAAGGCTGTCAGTGGCTGGCTTCATGAGCACTGAAACGGCTCTGGTTAAACCACCTCCACTCCTGCTAAAGTCACTAGCAACATCTTGTGTTGCTGCTGCAGGTCCAGACCGTAATGTCACTGATACCTTGGGCTCCCAATGCACCACAAAGATTTTGGGGAAATAACTCTTTAACCCATACTTTTCCTATATCCAATTCACACCAAGATTCAGGGATGGTTCTTTGTGGGCTGGGCTGGTTTGTAGTCTGTACCTTTCAAAATCACTCTTCTTCTCCAACCCTGGCCTTCCCGCCTTGAACAAGAAGTAGGCAACATTACTTTTTTTCTTTAGGGTTCATTTTTTTTCTAACCTCCCATCTATGGAGGTTCCTGAGCCCCTCATATAAATCGGACCTCTTCTCAGGCCCACTCCATCATCACGGCATATCTCAATCTTAGAGTGATTACAATTTAAATGTAAGCCGAGACCCTCGATATAAGGGATGACCTGGACGTGGTGAACAAAAATTGAACCTGGTTGGAAGAAGTTCGGTTCCTAAAATGCTATGAGGAGGGAACACTTTTCCACGCATTGGAAAAGCTAGAGGTCTTAGCCCACCTCTGCTAGGTGAGATGAAAGGAGAAGTAGAAAGGAAGGAAAGAAAAAAAGAAAAGGAAACAGTCTTTTTCTTCTCTCCCTTTAGACATCCTAGTGTACTCCTCTACTTTTATCCCTCTCCTGAAACGATTAGAGAATCATTGCCTGCCTCTTCATAAATATTCCCTTCTGAAATTCTGGAATATCATAATCTACTTTCTTAAGTATTTCTAAATAGGAAAACAAGCAAACCAACTGACATTTCGTCACTGTTGCTACTACTGTATAATTCAAGGTCTCTTCCTATTTGCCCTGAGCTTCTAATCTCACTAGGATTTATCTTAGTGCTGAGCAAGTGTTCACTGAGATCAAAGGGCAATTTGTCTGATTACTCTTTTCTAATTAGCATCTCTTCCAGTATAAATTCTTGATGCCCTCATCCCAGGAGTGCTTGATAATGCCCTATGTCTATAGGTTAAAGTGATTCTTAACAAGACTCTCACATCCTGTTTTTCCTACTTCTCTGTATTCACTTCCACTCACTCCCAGAATCACCACACACGGCCCCTTCTCACACACATATGCACTTCATACACACATGTGCATATACAAAAATTATCACATGTGAAAATGCAGCCTGTACTGGTTATTAGAGTTCAGAGAAGAGATACATTCCTGCAGTATGTAATGACTGAAAAAACAGGGAAGAAAATGTTTGAGTACAGTGTATTCAAGACACATGTTAGCAAAGAGAGTTAGGGCTGGGAAGGGGAGGTGAAAAGTTGCAGGGCCTTTGTTGCTAGGATAAGGGTCTGTCTCAGGACAAGGGTTTGGCCCAGGGAGTGAGGCAAGAAGAATTATACTCAGGAGACTGATAGGAGCTGACTGCAACAATACAGTCCTGGCATAAGAAGGGCCTGAGTTAGGGTTATGGCAGAAGCATGGGGGAGAAATGCTATAAAGAACCGAGAAAACACAGATAAAGACACAGTATCCTTATTTTTCTTATCCTGATACTTTTTCCAAAACCAAGTCCTCCCAGAGGCAGATATTGTAGTTGTCCCACTATATCCATTTTCTTCTTCATCCAGTGAAGAAGAGGCTCTTCATTTTTAGTCACACACATTCATGACCAGTCATAATACAGATCACATTCTCCATGTCCTATTGCCCCTAAGTGTGGCCATCTGACTAAATTCTGGCCTGGGGAATAGGAGTTTCTGCCTGGAAGTTGCCCTGTGACTTAATCCAGGGAATGAGGTTGTGGTGGAGAGCCATTATGGACTATGCAGATGATGGCTGCGCCTGGGGCCTCTCTTTTTACCAGAATGGAGCGCTGTACCCAGCTCAAATGTTTGTGAGTGAAGAGAACTAAAATGATTTAAGTCACTGTGACTTTACATCTCTGTTTCATGCAACTGAATCTATTTCCTAATTAATATACTTTTTTCAGTCTCACGAGTAGAAAACATTTTGAAAACAATAAAATTTAAATTAATTTAAAAATATACATTTTAAAAACAAAGATATTTTATACATCAGAAATTATCTAAGGGATACCACTATCTCACTTTGAAAAATGTCTCAATTAATGTTAGTAGTAATGAGTAAAACTCAACAACCCCGCGCCCCGCCGAACCAGGTCTTCAGGGATGAGTAGATGCCAAAGCTTCAGATAAGGAAGAAGTTGCTTTGTGAGTAGAAAGATAAGAATCTAAAATTCTTGGAGGATAACCCAAGAGAAATAGGATGAGAACGGAGACAGGAAAGATAAAGTCTGCATTGTGCAACATGATTCTCTATAATTCTTCAGAAACCTGCAGTAAAGTGCGATAAACCCAAGAATGTCTGATGTAAGTGCATTTTATTGGGTAAACCTTTTCAGGGACTGAGTTTTGTGTCTAACAAAGCAGACAGTACTATAGAAAAAGGGAACAGAAAGCAATATGAGCATATAAAACACTAAGTATTTACAGAAATAGAGCAGGTTTTCCAATCTCAGCCCTATGGATATTTGGGGCTGAATAATTCTTTGTTGGGAGCTTTCCTGTGCATTGTAAAGTATTTAGCAGCATCCCTGGCCTCTACTCACTATCTGTCAGTAGCCTCCTCCCTCCCCACCAGTCGTGACAATCAAAAATATCTCCACATGTAGCCAAATGTCCCCTATGGGGCAAAATTATCCTCAATTGAGAACAACCACTATATAGATTTACGTATGGGTCCCCAGTATAGAGATCATTGTTAAAGGTGAGAGTCAGATTGGATCATTGAGGAGAGAGGAGGAAAGTGCAACAGAGTTAACCTTGGGGAATTCTCACCATTTCAGGCAGGAGGAGAACCACCTTAAAAAGAGAGACTCCATTACTTAGAGATTATTCCATGAAATTAACCTAATTGCCTAAGATTTTTCTATCTGGAGAAAAAAGAACAAATGAAAGAAGTGTTAGGAAGAGAGAAGCAACAGGGCATCAGTGATTAAGGAGGGATAAAGGGCAGGGATGTGTTCTGCCTGTATCTGTTCCTTATCTGGCCAATTCAATCTTTCATATCTCTAGGTGGTCTTTCCAGAACTCCTCCCTCGAAGCCTATGTAAGGTCTTCTTGCCAAGCACTTGACTAACCCTTCCCTCTTATTGGGAAATGATTTCACATTATGGCAACTGCTCATAGATCTATGGAAGGAGAAAGCATGTCTGCCTTACTTATCATCGTATCTCTAACACTTAACACATAGCTGGTGCATAATAGATGCTCAAAAAATATTTGTTGAATGAATGAATGAGTAAATCAACAAACAAACTAACCTAATGAGATAGATTTTAGCACCTTCATTTTATCAGTAAGAAAACTTAAACACATGTAGGTTAAGTGAGTTTTCTTATATAAGTTAAGGCCACATGAATAGTAAACAGCAAAACATGACTGAGATCCAAGCTTGTCTGATGCTAAATTTCATGTCTTTTCTATGATACTTCATATATGCCCTGTTTGTATAATGGCATTTTGCACATCTCCAGGGCCTCTCTGTTGCACAACTTCCATGTTTTCTCATACAGCACACTGTGAGTTGTGCTTTTGGAAATGTACAATGCAAGAGCCCTGGGCCTCTCACTTCTAAAATCTCCGACACAGGTGTTATCCCTGTTCCTGAGAACCTGAGTTATATCAAGTTCTACTCTGCTATCTAAATATGATTCCCATTCCAGTGAAAATTCTGTCTAGATACACAGCTGAGTCCTTTCAGCATATTCTTAGCCCTTAAACTTCCTCCTAACTGAAAATTGAATTGAGAAGTAACAAAAACAAAGTACAGGCAGTCTCTGTTTTACTAGAAGACTGTGTTCCTGAAGGTTACTTAAAGGGATTGTTTGGAATTTAGAACATACATTTTCATTTAAAAAATAAAGTAAAAACTGTTATCAAAAGTAGATAGGTTTCTAGGTTAGAACACTGAGATTATTTAACACATAGGCAAAATGAACTTCAATACAAGTAGCCTTTGTTCAGGCTTCTGGAAGTTGGGACAAAGTTTCCTAAGTGAGGGGACAGACCCAGACAAAGCCTTAAACAAGATGTTTAAAAACTTCCTACCTCATCCTGTCTAGAGAACTATTAATAAAGACTCAACTGATAACATACACAAACTTACAAGTTACACAAACTTCCATAAGACTCAAATCGTATTTTTTCATAGACATTTTTCTAAATGTAGTTGCCTTACCCAAAAGTTCTATATTGCTTATCAATGTTTACTTATCTAGGATGACATTTGGCAACAAGTTAGACTTGGAATTTCATAAGAATGTTGCACTGATTCATTATTACCCTTCTACAGACTTGCCATTTCACTTGTATATCCAATAGGCATCTAAAAGCATAACAAGGTCAAAACAAAACTCTAAATTTCCTCCTTAAACCTCTATCCACTCAATGAAATGCACACACAAAAAAATAGAAACCCAACACAAAGAAACCACAAATGCAATGCAGGAGATGAATGAAAAATTTACTAAGGAAATGGAATTGTTTTAAAAAAATAGAACAGAACTTCTGGAAATAAAAAATTCATTTGAGGAAATATAAAACACATTGGAAAGGTTAATAATAGGCTAGATCAGGCAGAAAAAAGAATCTCAGAGCTTGTAGACAACACCTATGAGTTAGACAAGTCAGCCAAAGAGAAAGTATTGAAAAATAAGAGGAATGAACAAAACCTACAAGAAATATGGGATTATGTAAAAAGGCCTAACATAAGAATCATAGGCATCCCTGAGGGCGATTAAGAAAATACACAAGAGTTGGAAAACCTATTTGAGGGAATAATTGAGAAAAATTTCCCTGCCCTTGCTAGAAATCTTGATATCCAGGTACAAGAAGCTCAAAGGACCTCTGTGAGATTCATCATGAAAAGGCAATCACCAGGACACATAGTCATTAGACTGGCCAAAGTAAACACAGAAGAGACACTCCTACAAGCCATAAAGTGAAAGAAACAGGTAACTTACAAAGGAAACCCATTAAACTAACTGCAGACTTCTCAGCTGAGACCTTACAAGCCTGCCAAGACCAGACCTGCCCTGCAGGAAGTACTCAGGACTGCATTATACATGGATCAGCACAATAGTGACCCACTGGTATAAAATCCCACAAAAGCTAAAGCTCAGAGCCCATATACCACAATGGTTCAAGTGGTAAAACAAAGCAATAAAGTTTTACTCAACAGGATAAACAAAAATCCACCCCACTTATTATCAGTTCTTTCAATAAATGTGGATGGCTTGAACTCACCACTCAAGAGACATAGGCTGGCTGAATGGATAAAAAATAAAAGCCAAGTATCTGCTGTCTCCATGAAACACATCTCACCCACAAGGACACATTCAGACTCAAGGTGAAGGGATGGAAAATAATATTTCATGCAAATGGAAACCAAAGAAAGCTACTGTAGCCATTCTTATATCAGATAACACAGACTTCAAATCAGCAAAAGAAAGACAAAGATGATCATCTGTATAATGATGAAAGGAAAAATTCGACAAGGAGATATAACAATCCTAAATATTTATGCATCTAACACAGGTGTGCCCAGATTCATTAAGCAAACCCTACTTGATCTGAACAAAATGATAAACAGCAGCATCATAATAGCTGGGGACATCAACACCCCACTGACAGAATGGGACAGATATTCCAAGCAGAAAATAAACAAAGAAACAACGGACTTAAACATAACTCTAGAGCAAATTGGCCTAACAGACATTTCTAACAGAATATTCTACCCCAAACCATTGAATATACATTCTCACCAACTCATGGAACATTCTCTAAGACTGATCATATCCTAGGCTACACAACATGTCTCAACAAATTTAAAAAATAGAAATCATACCAAGTATCTTCTCAGACCACAGTAGGATAAAATTAGAAATTAATTCCAACAGAAACACTCAACTCTACACAAAGTCATAGAACTTACACAACCTACTGTTTAATGATTATTGGGTCAAGGAGGAAATTAAGATGGAAATCAAAAGATTCTTTGAACTAAATGACAAAGGTGACACAAGTTATCAAAATCTATGGAATTCAGCAAGTGCAGTCATAAGAGGAAAATTGATAGCTATAAATGCCTACATTCAAAAGACAGAAAGATCACAAACCAACAATCTAATGAATCATCTCAAGGAATTGGAAAAGGAAGAGCAAACCAATCCGAAACCCAGCAGAAGAAAAGAAATAACTAAGGTCAGAGCAGAACTAAAAGAAATTGATTCCAAAAGAATTATACAGAAGATTAATGAAACAAAAAGTTGGCTCTTTGAAAAACTAAAAAAAAAAATTGACAGGCCTCTCACTATATTAACCAAAAACAATCACGGCCCTAATAAGTTCAATCAGAAATAAAAAAGGAGATATTACCACTGATACCACAGAAATACAAAATATCATTTCTAAATACTATAAAAATCTCTATGCACATAAACTTGAAAACATTGAGGAAATGGATAAATTCTTGGAAACACACAGCCTCCCTAGGCACAATCAGAAGGAAATAGAACTTGCGAAAAGATCAATATCGAGTAATGAAATTGAAGCAGCAATAAAAAATCTTCCTACAAAAAAAAGTCCTAGACCAGATAGTTTCACAGCCGAATTTATCAGACCTACAAAGAAGAACTGATACGTATATTGCAGAAATTATTTCATCACATAAAAAAGGAAGAAATCTTCCCCAACTCATTCTACAAAGCCAATATCAACTTGATACCACAGCCAGGAAAGGACACAACAAAAAAAGAAAACTACAGACCGATATCCCTTATGAAGAAAGATGTAAAAATTCTCAATAAAATCCTAGCAAACTGAATTCAGCTTGACATAAAAAAAAAAAAAATCCACTACAATCAAGTGGGCTTCATCCCAGAGATAAAAGGATGGTTTAACATACACAGATCTATAGGTGTGATTCACCACATAAATAGAAGCAAAAACAAAGACCATAGGATCCTCGTGATGGAGGCAAAAAAGGTATTTGACAAAACTCAGCCCCCTTTTATGATAAGAACTCTTAAAAAAAATAGGCATAGATGGAACATACCTCAATATTATAAAAGCCATATACAACAAACCCATGGTGAACATTATACTGAATGGGGAAAAAAATGAAAGTATTCCCACCTAGAGCTGAAACCAGACAAGGTTGCCCACTGTTACCATTTCTATTCAGCATACTGCTGGAAGTCCTAGCCAGAGCAATCAGGCAAGAGAAGGAGATCAGAGTATCCAAATGGGGAAAGAAGAGGTCAAACTATTGCTCTTTGCTGATCATATGATCTTATATTTAGAAAACCCCAAAGATTCTGCCAACAGAGTTCTGGAATGTATAAATAAATTCATCAAAGTCTCAGCTTACAAAATTAGTGTACACAAATCAGTAGCACTCCTATACACCAACAACAGTCAAGCTGAGAATAAAATCAAGACTCAATATCTTTCACAATAGCAACAAAGAAAATAAAATACCCAGGAACATATTTAACCAAGGAGGTGAACGACCTCTACAGGGAGAACTATGAAACACTGAGAAAGGAAATCTCACAGAATGTAAACAAATGGAAAAACATATCATGCTTATGGATCAGCAGAATCAACATTGTAAAATGTCTATAATACCCAAAGTGGTTTACAGATTCAGTGCAATCCCCACTAAAATATCAATGTCAATTTTTGCAGATCTAGAAAAAATAATTCTACACTTTGTATGCAACCAGAAAAGACTCCAAATAGCCAAAGCAACCTTAAGCAGAAAGAACAAATCAGGAGACATCACTTTACCAGACTTTAAGCTACACTATAAGGCTATAGTAACCAAAACAGCATGGTACTAGCACAAGAACAAAGACATAGACCAATGGATCAGAACAGAGAACCTAGATATAAAACCACCCTCACATAGCCATGTGATCTTTGACAAAGCAGACAAAAATATACACTGGGGAAAAGAATTCCTGTTCCATAAATGGTGCTTGGAAAATTGGATAGCCACATGTAGAAGATTGAAACACTGCACCTCTCACCACTCACAAAAATTAATTCACTCTGGATAATAGACTTAAACCTAAGGCATGAAACTATAAGAATTCTAGAAGAGATTGGAAAATCTCTTATAGACATCGGCCTAGGCAAAGAATTTATGAGGAAGACCCCAAAGACAATCACAGCAACAACAAAAATAAATAAAGGAGACTTGATTAAATTAAAAAAACTTCTGCACAGCCAAGTAAACAATCAATAAAGTGAATAGACAACCTACAGAATGGGAGAAAATATTCGCATGCTATACTTCCGATAAAGGACTAATAACCAGAAAGTACAAAGAACTCAAGTGAATCAGCAAGAAAACATCAAATGACCACATTAAAAAGTGAGCAAAAGACATGAACAGAAGTTTTTCAAAAGAAGATAGACTAATGGCCAATTAACATATAAAAAAATGCTCAACATCTCTAATCATCAGGGAAATGCAAATAAAAACACACTGAGATATCACCTAACTCTAGTGAGAACAGCTTTTATCAAAAAGTCCCAAAACAACAGATGCTGGAGTGGATATAGAGAGAAAGCAACACTTATACACTGTTGGTAGGACTGCAAACTAGTACCACCTCTATGGAAAGTAGTATGGAGATACCTCAAAGAACTAAAAGTAGACCTATCATTTGATCCAACAATCCCACTACTGGGTATTTACCCAAAGGAAAAAAAGACATTTTATAAAAAAGAGACTTGCACTCGAATGTTTATAGGAACACAATTCACAATTGCAGAGATGTGAAAACAACCCAAGTGCCCATCAATACTTGAGTGAATTAATAAAATGTAGTAAATGTATACCATGGAGTATTACTCAGCCATAAAAAAAATGGTGAACTAATACCTTTTGTTACAACTTGAATGAAACTGGAGACCATCTTTTTAAGTGAAGTATTGCAAGAATGGAAAAATAAACACCACATGTACTCACTACTAGCATATCAACACTCATGTGCACATATGGTAGTAAAATTCAATGGAAATCAAGCAGGTGTGACGAAGTAGGAGGGAATGGGTAAATTCACACCTAACGGGTACAATGCACACTATTGGGGTGATGGACACACTTAAAACTTTGACTCAAACTATACAAAAGCAATTCATGTAACCAAAATGTTTGTGCCCCCCCTGTAATATTCTGAAATAAACAACAACAAAAAACACCTCTATCCACTCTAGCCAGACCTCTTTTTTCCCCTAAAACCTTCCCCCTTTTCACAAAATGCTACATTATCCCCTTTGGTTGCTCAAGTCAAAAATCTAAAATTCAGAATTAATTGCTTTTTTTCTTCATCACCCATGCTTCACATCCAAACCATAATAAAGATATATTCAGTCTACCTTTAAAATTTGTCCTTAATCTGTCTATCTATCTTCAACTTCACTGTTACCAACACATTATCTCCCAACTGGACCATTGAAAAAACCTCTTAACTGCTTTCCCTGACCCGTTTTTCCTCTAATACCCATCTTCCATATATCAACCAGCACAGAGGAGCACAGGCTTTGGCATAGAGGTATCTGGCCTAGGATTCAGCTCTGCCCCGTGCTATTAACGCAGCCTTTCCCAAGTCATCTTGGCATTTCCTGTTGCTTCAGTCTAGCCCAGGGAGGTAATAATTCACATCCTCCACTTCATAAAGCCAGCTGGGACTTTTCTGACTCTCATTGAGAATGACCAGCCTTCAGGCCCACTCAAGTGCAAGCAATCTACCAATCCTTTTAAAATAAATAACTTAGGGTCAAGCACACCATTACAATTCCAACCATATAATCATCTTTTAAATTCAAACTTCTCTATTATAATAAATTTTATAAGTCTGCTTTTCAGGATAACCTGATGAACAAACATGTTACTCTGAAGTAGCATTTGATCAGAAAGTCCCAGTCTCCACAGAGCAAACTGTCCTGTGTGATTCTGTACCAAGACAGCCTTCTACGTTCTTTTTACAGCTCCTCAAGAGCTTGGCTCACAGAATCATTCTGCCTTTTTCACCCTGATCACTTCAGATGGGAAACTTCAGTCAGGGATCCACATGGCCCCCAGAGAACCAACCCCTGTTTGTGGCTCACCCTCTTGCCCACTTGCCACACCCAGCCTGAGGAGTAAGAGGAAAACCATTTATTAATTGAATTAATTTCTACCAAACTAATTCTAACTAAATTTGATTAAATTAATAAGCACTGATGGGCTTTTAACTCTTCCAGATATGTTCATATTTTTAAGGACGATCATCTTTACAGTTAATGGGATCTCAGAAAATATAACAGCTTTTCTGACAATGCACAGAAAGTTATTTGGAGGAAGGGAACCTTCACGTAGGCAGCTTAGCTCTAGTTAGAAGTCTGACCCTAGAATGAGCCCTGCTAAGTTATTTTTTGCTTTATCTTCTGAACCGAGAGTACTATGTTGTCTGTAATCTACTTCATCACAAGGTTTTAGATGTGGATTAGTTTAAGCTATGCTGTAGGGGCAATCAGTTGCCTGAGTCAGCTCTTCCCATGCTAGGGGTCAGTTAATATTTAATTAAAAAGGCCGAAGTTCACAGGAAATTACTACTAATAGTTTAGCTATTCTTATTGCCTGTTAATACCAGAGGCTTTGCTAATTAGCATGATGAATGCTAGAAATGGGTTTTCATTGGTGAAAACACTGGCATTTTAGTTAGCTTAATAGGTATTAAACATGGGTTACTATTGGTTAAATCTCATTCTCAAAACATTTGGATTGTCTATAATATTCTAGAGATACTTTCCTCACTTCTATGAAATGAGACATAAAAATCTGGTGAGGCCGGTAGCCTGTGCCCTTACAAATAGTGCCTGAGGCTTGCTCCTTAACAAGTACATTTTGACCCATTTTGTGGAAAATTCTGGTTGCCTAGTGCCAACTATAATCTTGACTCTCTAAAATATTGTTGGTATGTTTCAATCATCTAAAAGAACAGAGGCTGGGGCTTGAATGAGCTTAGAGAGTAAGTTTTGGAAATTATTGTGCATGCTTGCTAATAGATGTTTAATTAATGTAGAAAATGGACACTTAAGGGAGAATTTGGTCCACATTCTTTGCTTTCATTATAATCTAGTAGCAAGATTATTGGGATATAGTGAATCTCAATCCCTTCTAACTAGCAGTGCCTACCATTCATGACCAAATTAGCTTAGGTAAGTGAACAACACATAAGAGTATTTTATGTTAGTTCCCATGTCCCAACATTACAACAGTACAGCACTCCATGGTAGCAGCAAGTGTTCAGCAAACATACTAGATTTACTTTAGTAGGCTGAAAGTTCATATGATGATTTGCAAGGCAGGGGCTGCCTATGAAGGGACAGGTCACTGAGAAGCCAGTGAAGGGCAGACTGTGGGAAGGCAGGCTAAACAGATGCAGAATAGAGGCAGGAGGGAGACAAATGTGGTTGAATAAAGCTGGATGAAAGGTTCTTTCTGTATATGGCTGGGGAGTAGGGGATCCTGCTGAGCTGGGAGCTTAGCATACAAAAAAGAGTGCCTACAAGACTGGTCAGATGAATGGCCCTATTATATTTCAGCTACACACAAAACACTTGCTCAATTATCCATCCCTGTGGTGGAGGTCTTAGCAGGACCCATGCATGTAGTGGCTGCTCCATTCGGAAGAGGAGTGATATGAGATGTGTGTTTTCCAAACAGCTAAGAATAGACACACACACACACACACACACACACACACACACACACACACATTATTGGTGCTGATCATTGGCAGAGCATGTGCTTGGGTCTGTAGCAAGTATGTGGGGAAGCTTGGAGGCTCCTCAGTACTAAAGATTGAAAACAAAACAAAACAACAAAGAGCTTCACCAAATGTTTATGTTAATGAACCAATTTCCTCACCTATCCCGGCCTGCTATTCCCTGCCCCTCC
The DNA here is from genome assembly GCA_963574695.1 of Propithecus perrieri. Taxonomy (NCBI): domain Eukaryota; kingdom Metazoa; phylum Chordata; class Mammalia; order Primates; family Indriidae; genus Propithecus; species Propithecus perrieri. The sequence continues at coordinate 53,273 of CAUYRB010050507.1, read as the reverse complement.
GTCCTGACAAGATTTTCATATTCTGAGACATTCAGGAAAACAGAGCAAGTCTTGTCTTAGCTTAGGCAGTTATTTCTGTATTTCACCTTCTACTACACAAACACTCTCTCCGAGGCAGCCTAGAATCAGAATCTCTATGGTCAAGATGGGGAATGTGAATTCATAACAAGTCCCCCAAGTGACTTAATACAATAAAGTTTAGAACCAGAGACTTTGGCATATGCCTGGGGACTTGCCTTTAATTCTCTTCTGAAAGCCTTGGAGCTGAGTTAATCAACTTCCCATCTCTTATGGCTCCCTCCCCACAGAAAGAAAACCCACGCATGGGCTGCCATGTTCACGGGAGCTCCTACCGGGTGGGCCTTCGCAGATGGTTCGTCAGTGTATTACACTAGAACAAGAGCAGCTTCTCTGAGCCCCTACTGCCAAACAGAGGAAGAGATGAGAGCTGGGAAAGAGAGGTGAGGAAAGCTGTGAGTGAAGTTTGGCAGTGGGAAGAAAACAGAATCTGTGGAAAAGATGTAGCCAATTCTCCTTCCTTAAAGTGGAGAGTTGAAATTCACCTCTTGATGGCATGCTTTCTTTGCACAGGAAAATAACCCAGAGAGGCCTTCAGATACATGAGTTTTACTAGAAATGTGACTACACAGTATGGATAAAGTCTGGAAAATGCTGCTTATCATAAATGGCTTGGCTTTTGAATGGACTTTTGGAGTACTGCGTTCAAACACAAATATTTGGCACCAAATATTTAGAAAAATGGAGTTTTTAAATTGCAAAAACTAACTTCATATTTTACAATTACAAGATCAGCCTCAAATATAAAACACCTAAAGTTTTCACCACCAGTGAAATGGAAGAGGCTATTTTTACACAGCAGGACAAGGGACGAACATATGAGATTTTGCACCAGGACCCATTTTTACTAGCTAGCCACAGTGTGTTATCTAGGCTTCTACAGATTAAGGAGAATACATGAGACAGAAATTCCATGATAATCAATATGAACTTCATATACGGTTACAGATAGTCTGTGTACTTCAAAATGGTCCCTACTGCAAGTGGAAGATGAAATATGTTCCAGGCAGAAGTTTAACTGGGGACCAAAAAGGAACAAAGAACAAGGAGAAAGAAAGGTGAGATAAGAAAGAGGGTATCTCAGTCTCTCGGTGTGACTAAAGCACAAAGCAAGTATAATAAATTGCAAAAGATTAAACCGAAAAGTAAGGAGACAAGTCTGAAGAGCCTCACATTCTGAAGTGTGGATATTGAGAGGCAAAGGGAAACCATCAAAAGGAAGATGACATCATATTTATGTTTTTGGTTGATCACTTGGGTTGCAGTGTAGAAGACATCTACTCTCAATTCATGAGAGAAACATTTGGGTCAATACTTAGTATAGTCTATTTACTGTTTAACTATAAAATTGTATGTGCGCTCACATGTGTGTGGGTGTCTGTAAAATCTATTAAGTTATATAGCACTTGCTAGTTTGTTGAGTCTGGATGTAGGCAGGCATTATTATCTCCATTGAACAGATAAGAAAACTAAGCCTCAAGAGATTAATGACTTGCCTGAGATCACATAAACAATATGGGCTGAAGTCAGGTCTACAGACCAGGTCTTTTCATTTTTGGTCTTGTATTTTTTTATGACTGTGTTTTCAAAGTGCAATCTTCTAATAAATTCTATTGTATCCTTTAATATTTACAGGATTGGGAGAAGGGTGGAGAATCACTTTGCATTTTCCTGGCTACGTCAGCAGAATGAGCAGGGGCCTCCATGCCTTTGCACATGCTGTTCCTTTGTCTGGAACACCTTCCTCCCTCAAATCTTTTCTAGTCCTCCCTCCCTCCCCAAGTCATCAGGTCATTTCTTCCTCCAGGAAGCCTTTCCAGAACTCCAATCTTAGGATATGCTCTTCCTCTGCATTCTAATAACACTAAGGGTGAAGTTTATCACAGCAATTACACCATATTGTGAATGCCTGTTTACTGCTGTTTCCACACTAGACTGCGAATCCCTAAACAGAAGAAATGTACCTCTTTTCCTCCTATATCCTGGATCTTAACACAAGGCTTGGCACACTTTCAGTACTCAAAAACTTTGTTGCTTTGCATTTGTTGAATAACAATTGCTGAAGGAGCTGCATACAACCTACCAAGGTTAGAAATGAAATCTATTCCCCATATAAAGAATCCCTGAATCTTGTACCGATCCTATCTCTACTAAGCTCTAATCTCCTGTGCATGATTTATCACCAGAGCAATTGTCTGAAAATGCTTTTTCCTTATCTCACAGAGCCATAGTAAAAGCTAGTCTACTTTAAGCAAATGGTATTTTTTTCCTTCTATTTTTTCTCTTGCTATTTTTTCCTTCTATTTACTTATTTACTGGCAGCAAGAAAAGAAAAATAACTCTGATCTCTATTTAGATAGTTGATATACAAGTGTTTAGATAGGAATACCTATAAATTGCTAGCTAGGCACAGTTTGAGTAGCTAAAACTTGTTTGTTCCGTTTTGGATTTTATTATGGAAGAGAAAAGAAGAGGAAAAAATACACACCACATAGAGATGGACTTAAAGGCTTAGCTTTTTATTATTTCCAAGGCAACGTTTGAGTTCACAATCAGCACAATACACTGAAAGAAATGTGTCTGACACCAAGAAAACTGGACATTAGCAACAAGCTTCAGAGTTCAAGACAACCAGCCTTGGTTGAGCCCTGGTTCTGACCTGACTACAAAACAGGTTTTGTGCGCCCTGGCCAAGCTCTTAACTGTTCTCTGCCTCAGCTTTGTCACTCGTAATGGAGGGATTAGGGCTAGATAAGACCTTGAAAAATCCAATTCCATTTATTTTTCCTAGGAGTTACCTCAACATATCCATACAGTTTGTCCTTTCATGGAGCTATTTGGTGGAATCGCATGCTGAGTGGCCAGTCCAATCTCTCTGCCAGAGAAACACGTTCTCCTAACCTAGAAATGCTCTGACACTGTTTGCAGTACAAATGTGCTTCTGGCAATCTTCGACTTTTGTCCTTTATGAAACTGAACGTTCATTTTTCACAGATAATCTAATTTATTCTGTAGGAAATATGTCCTACTTCTTAATCATGGATGTGCCACATTTTAAAAAATAACTCTTTCAGAGTTGTAAATCAAATTATTACTTTAAAAAAAAGTGTCCCTTGAAATAGTTGTTCCTCTTAGTGCATTTACAATATTTGACTTCTAAAATAGGCTTGATTTGTGACATTTGATTTTCACACAATTATGGAGAAACATATGAAATGCAGTCTAACACTGACTTCATAGGGTCCTTAGAAATTTCCTTTCCCAAACAATAAATAGGCTTTCTGCATACTCTTCCAGAGCCAAATAGATGTTAAACAGCTCAAAAACTTTTCTTCATGCCCAGACTTTATTACTCAAAAATGTTCCTTGGCCTCCTTTATCATCAGAATAAAGTCCAACTTCTCGGCTCTCCCTCTGCAATCTGGTCTCAAACTACTTTCCGGATACATCTTCCACTAATGCCTTCTCTTTCTATAAAATTGAACTAAATCATGCTCCCCACTTCCCTCGCACACTCTGTACTTTTCCACCTCCTCTCTTTGCACCACTCTTTCCCCCAGAGTTACTTGTCCCCAACTCTGCGGACATTGAGATGACATAATGTACATGATTGCTACTAGTGCTAACATTATAGGCTCTCAATAAATGATGGCCCTTAATTGACTCATTCATTCATCTTCTGTTCACTCATTTGTGGATCTCTAACTCTAGTTACTAAGCAAGGATCTGGTTATCCCTAGGGTATATAAGAATAGAATGGCTACATAATTTGTAGGTATAATACAGAATGGTAATTCAGGCTCTTTTTAAAATAATTATTAAGAATTTCAAGATGGTAACAGCAGTACATTATAAGCACAGGACCCTTGTAAGTGCAGGGCCCCTGTGTGACTGACAGATTGCACATCCACAAGGCTAGCCCTGAATAAGACACAGACCCTGTGAGCTCCCCTGACCCAAGGAAGCTCGTTGTTTGGGTGGGGATAGGCAGGTAAGACAGAACAATTACTGGATAATATAAGAGCTGTGAAATGTGTAAGCACAGGATGCTGTGGGAACATGGTGGCTCGATGGAGCACTCAACCCACACGAGAGTAGAGATGGTAAGTGGAAGGAAATTGAGAAAATGTTATGGAAAGAGGCAATACCTAAACTCAGTTTTGCAATTCACATCAGAGTTGGAAAAGCGAGAAAGAGAGAGTAGTAACAGAAGGGTGTCCCAGGGAGTGAAATAACCCAGTGGAAAGCATAAGAGCTAAAAGAAATATGTCCAAATCTTATTCGTCCTTTAAGGCAATGACTTTGTAACTTTTTCTGACTATGAATCACACACAGTAAGAAATGCACATTTTGACCTAGTACGCACACTGAATCAAAAATGTTTGTACCTTCATAATATTCTGAAATAAAAAATAAAATAAAACATGTAAAGGAGAAAAAAATGCCAAAAAAAAATCATTCTTACCATGTACAGCTTCTCTTTTCTTTCATATTTTTAATAAGTTTATGACCCACAATTTGAAGAACCCTAATTTAAGTACTGTCTCAAATGTCATCTCCTCAGCAAATCTTCCTAATGTCTTTAGCCCTAAGCCATCTGAACTGCTGTGGGCTCCTCTATTGACACTTTGTTTTCTAGTGTCTATGATATATTACGCATCTCCTGTTAGACTGTAATTTGAAGGTAGATTCAGATGCTTTGCACATAGTAGGGTCCAATAAATGTTTATTAAGTGACAGTACAAGCAGTCCATACTCGTCCTCAACCCTCACGTCTGACGTTCTTCTTATGACCACCAATGCTTTTGTCTTGCTCCCATTTTCTGCCAGTTTAATTAACTGGGCTCCTTGGGCTCAAGCTAAGAGATCCTTTTCCTTGGTTCACCTGGTGATTGATATCAAATAACTCTGATTCTGTGTCCTCTTCTTGTTGCTTTCCATTAATCTAACAGCAAATTCTGGTTATAGACTCCTAAGACTTCATACTGCCAAAGTAGTCTCTATAATAGTTCCTCTTTAATTAAAGATAAATTGCTCCTGCCTTTGCAAGTTTTTAAATATTTCAATGACCGTAAAGAACTTAATCCTATTTTTTTTTTTTGGTAACCACCGAGGTCCAGAAATTTTCACATATATTTTATCATGAAATTATCAAATCAACCTGCGAATCGAGTATCATTATTATTATTAGTTCCCATTTTATAAGCTCACACAAATTTAAGTGTGTCTGATCCAAAGGTCATGTTCTTTTCATGGTGTTAATCAAATTAAAATAATGACAAATTTTATCTGTTGATTCACATTTGGCCTACAAGTGCCAACTGGACACAGTCCAGTTTCAACTGGACGTGAAAATAACTTTGCCAGATGAAGTCTTGTGGCAAAACACAGCTCCTTACTTCCCGGGTTTTGTGTGAGGCCCAACCTCTTGCCTTCCTCACTAGCTTTGGCATTGATGGCCTCACCTTGACATTTTGTCACAGGCACAGAGCTATTTACAAACCTACACCGGACGTGTCATGTCAGATTCTAAAGGTTAACCATCTTTTTCTTGTTACCTATTTGTTGCTTTGTGGATTTGGTCTATTTTATTTCCCCTTTGGGGACAGGAGCAAGAAAGTACTTCCTTGCTTTCCTGGGAGGCATAAGGGATTTAATGTTAGAATTAAGTCCAAATGTTTTCGGAGATTTTTCCTTGACACATTGGCTTATGCCACTTCCGGAGGAAGAGGAGCACTTTGCATCCCGGAGGCCAAACATGCACACTACCTTTGTCTTCAGAGGCAAAGAAGCTTCTGTAATGTCTCCACCCCACCTAGACACTTGAGGCAGAAAGTCTCCTATAGAGTAAACCCAGGGTAAGAAAAAATTATGAGCTGGAAATAATGAGAAGCTCTTTTCTAACCTATAACAAGCAAGTATGTGCCAGAATACAGCATGGTGAAGTGGAAGGAGCCTGAACTGGAGCAGGAGGCCTACCTTCAATAATCACAGAATGCAGCATTCCACGTGGAAATGCTTTGTGAGCTATGAAAGCAGCACCACAAGAAAGAATTGTGGCGTATTTTTGACTCCTGATCCTGAAAGGTAATTTGGGGAATCTGCTGGTTCAACTCCCTCATTTGGGGAAGCAGAGACTCATAGCAGTCACAGTTTCCCATGGCCACGCAAGGGTACAGCCCAGCCTTCTGTTTACAGAATAGGACGAAGTGTCTTATGTTGGACATCAGTTCTAGGTATTACTTATGTGTACGTCATATTTCCCAGGCCATATTTTTTTCCACTAACCCAATGATCTATGTTCAAATTAAAATTATCTTGGATTTGGCTTCTTTAGGTACTTGAAGCTCCAATTCTAAGAGAACCTGGTGTTAGCAAGGCCACTCCCAAGCTCCCAGGTGAGAGTCCATGTCTATGTCCTCTGTAGATGAGGACTTACATGGATTCATGCCTTTCCTAGGCATTGTCTGGTTCTGGTGGGGCCTCAGGGTCTTCCCTGGCAATGCTTTAATGATGTCAACAATTCCATATCTCTTTCCAGAAGCCTGTTCAATTGTGTAAAACCTCACTAAGGTTCATGATTTTTCCAGTGTTAGAATGTGCAGGAAGACCAAAAGGAGCTTCTTTCTTCCACAGTTATTGCTTTCTCCACAGAGTGATTTAAACCAAGCCCATAGGATCTGTAGTGACAAACCTCACACGGAGCCCAGGCTGGCTTCATGGATGCATGACCTGAGCCTACACTCAGAAGGGCACTGAGCTTGGTTTAATGCTCTGTCGTGGCCATCTTAAAATTCTTGACATTCTTTTTAACAAGGGGCCCTGCACTTTCATTCTGTGCTGGACTCTACAAATTACATAGGCAGTGCTGCATGGAGTTGAAGCTATCGTGTATTCTGAAAATGCTACATATAACCTCTGGCTTTTCTATGCTCTCCCATGCCTTCACCTCCTGATGTGTGTGGGTGGGGTAGGGGGGCAGGGATAATTACACAAAGTTCTCATACTCCCTTTCTTCCATGACCTAGGGACCTTCAGACAAATGGGTTTCCACAATGGAAATTATGCAGAAAAGGCACTGAGTATTCATCTTGGACTAAATATGAATTATTAATGTTGCATTTTCTAAATAATTCATCACATTCAGTGTAGATCATGGATTCTAATTCAGACAGAGTGTGTGAGTGTCTACTACCTGTCTGGTCATTTACATAAATTTCTTGTCCATTAGAATTTCTTTACTAAAGTTTCAGTTATAAACACCATCAATTTATTCATTCAACCAATATTTGTGCCAGGCATTTTTCTAGGTTTCTGGAGATAAAGCAATGAACAAAAGAGACAAAGACATTAACAAATGTTTATTGTGCAAGGGCTTTTGCTAGGCATACAAGAATACAAAATTTTTTTTAAATGACTTCTGTCTTCAAGGTGTTTACAGTCTAATAGGAAGAAAGAGATGAAAATGGTGCAAGATATATAGAGCTCCATAAGACGTAAGTATCAGAAGAGAGATGCAAATTAGAGATGAGAAAGAGGGGTTTCAGAGGGAGAAAGAAAATAACTACCTTGTTTCATAATTGGATAGAAAATTAGTCCATATGTACAGGTTTGATATTGAAAATCTATACAGCTTATGCAGAAAGATACTGATTAAAATGGGAGACTAATCAAAGCTTTAGACATTGAGTTTGCAATAAGCAATTGAATCATGAAAACACAGCTTTGTGGAAATTTAAGTTGGTAATGCTGCTCTTGAAAGACAATCTGTGGGGTCAATAAGGCAGTGGGATGATTCAGTAGATAGCAATCCTAAAACCAGGCAAGAAGAGAATGCTGGATTATAAATAAATTACTAGCCCTGTTTTCCAAAAAACTTGGTTCATTCATATGAGAAAAATGAGAGGTTGGGGATTTGACACCAGATAGTGCTTGGAGCTCAGACTTAATCAGCAAACCCGTGTTTGTTATGAGACTGTGTAAGATTAGATAGAAAGGTGAATAAGATGCAAAACTGCTGGGTTGCACAAATCCAGAGAACATCATTCATGTGAATTTTCTTTGTGAATGGCAGAGACAATGCAAACAGTACCTCTGGGCAAGTGCCACATAGCATTGGTGACCAGGAGAGAGCAAATCCGAGACTGCCATGCTTAATTCTGAAGAATGGTAAGATTGGAATGACCAAGATGCAAAGGTGCATCAGGTGGCCACACTGTTCTCGAATAGTGTCCCAAAAGCATGGGGGACCTTCAGATGACATAGTGCAAGTGCAAATATAACATGGGCCACCCACAGATAGGAGGAGCCTTCATTACAGCCTTGTTTTATAATGAGACTATGTCTCTGGGACATCTGTCTACCCATTCTGGGAACCCAAATATTGATGGCTATTATCAATCAAAGTCGACTTGATTCAGATACATTTTAAGAATAATAGTGTAGGGGAGCTTTCTATTTGGCATTTTAAAAAATAAAGGCATCAAAGGGGTTCAATGAGAATGACTTATATGACATTATATAATGAGGTCTAACGCAGAGCCCAAGCCAGTCTGAGGTTCAACTTCCACTTTGTTTGTTTGGAAAAAATACAAACTTTGTGGAAACTTTACCTTCCTCAGCTGATAAAGTGGGGAAGAGGCTAATAGGCTTTATTTTCAGGATTTGGGGAGGGAAGTGAAATTAGGTAATACATACACAGTGCTAAACAGAGATGTTGCCATGTTGTTATTGCTTTTGCTAAAAAGCTAACTAAAGCATTTGAATATAAACACACATGCACAAGAGGGTATATGTGCATATGCACACATATGCACATGCACACATACATGTATGTCACGCAAACACAAGGGACACCCCAAAACCTTCTCTCAAGGAGCAAGCAGGAAATTGAACAATTGATTAAGACAAGTAACTGTCATCATTCTGGATTTGATAACTTTCTGCTCTTCATCAATGCCATAGTCTGCATCAAACTGAATCTTTCTTTGAATGAGGTATTTTATAATAAGAAAAAAGAACTCTTAGTCTTTTGATATGTAGATGTTGAAAATTTGTAAGTCAAGTCATCATTAATTATTAGTTCTTAGCTCTAGTTGCTACTATTTCTAGTCTTAAAGCTCAGAAATATGCAAATCAAGAACTTGCGGAGGTCTCCCTTCCCACAAAATACAATATCAAAAACTCTCTGCTGTAATTTTTTGGTTTTTCTATGGCTTGATTGGTTGGCATCTGTTTTTTATTACTTGGGAAAGATTAAGATGACTGTGGCTATTGATGAAAGAAAAACAACCTTTTAACTGAGTGTTACTGGGTAAATTTCCCCCAAACAGGAATTTTACACCTAACAACAACCCCTTACTATATAGTAGCCTGGTTTTGCTATTTAGCTCCTTTAAGCCTCCTTTGTAGTATTAAAAAGTTATTTGTAATCGCTAAAGTGTTTACTGTTGTTATTATTGACTAGAATCCAATAAAAATAATTGCAGAATATCCTAAAGTCATATTAATAGATGAGAACTACACACACACACACATACACACACCCCAAAGGAAATCAGAGGGTGGAGGCAGTTCACAAAGAGAGTAAAAAAAATCCAATACTTATTTCCAGAGGGTGAAGCTTGTGCTCCTAAGAGGGTGCTGTTGTACCTGAAATCTCAGAGGCAATGATCAGAAATGTAGGGGGGAAAAAGGGCAATGCTGTGAGGGAAGTCACAGTGGGGTCACAGGAAGATGGCTCACGGCCCCACGCAGGGAGCCTTCTGTTAGGATGGTACATGGACTCAGAAGCCACATCACGCTGCAAGTGACAAAGACTTTTCACAGGAATCGATTTAGTGTGAGAGAAAAGCTCCATCTGGCAGCCAGAAAATGCAGCACAGTGGAAGGTGTTGCTTGCAGACATGAGGGATGTCCCGTGTGCCCTAGACCGGAAGGAGGGTGAGAACATTAAACAGAAGAAGAGGTTGCTAAAGGCGATGACTGGAACCAAACAGAACCATGCATTAAACTCTGGAGTAAGTCTTACTCATTTGTGAGGGTCTAAATAGAAATGTCCGTGTCTTTTTGAACCATGAACCAAGGCAAAGTTTTTTTGTATAGTTTTACATTTTAATTGTTTCGTAAATGCACACACAACAATCCAACCTAGTAAAACATTCCTTGAAGCAGGTGCTACTGAATTATAAGGATGTCTCCTCTTCATTCCTCCCGTTCACGTGCTGAGATCCTGCGGCTCACCCACTGCCACCTACACGCCCATTCACAGTGCTTTCTGCAGTGAAGGGGGCTGTATCTGTCCGCATCCTGGAGTCTGTGAAATGAACTAAGAGCTCACAGCCTCCTCCCCACCCTTCCCTAAGCCCTTCAACAACCACCACAAGTACACAACCCCAAATAATTCTATTGGCTTTGGCAGTCACTTTGCCACTGCCTTTTATTGCACCAGGAGGGGACTTTTGTGCCTGTTCCTCCTGGGCTTTGTTCCTGCTAATCAAAGACACACAGAGGAGTCTATTATAGAGAGCCAACTCTGAGAATTTACAAATTTTACTCTGAGTGTTTACAAATTTACTAGACTGTGCCCTGGGTTATCCCGTCAACATACAGCCTAGAGTAAACAGCCTTTTCTCTAGACATAATTTGAGCCATTGTGTGTGCACCAAACAGCCATAAAGAGGATTTGACTCAAAGGAATCAGAATTTAACCGCCTCTTGCTTCAAGACATATTGTGATTCTTCTAAAGCAGCTTCCTTCCTTCTCGTGAGTGAATCACAGTTATTTCAAAGAGAATTTGGCAACTGGCCCCCTAACTATTCTGGATTGGCACCTTGTATGTGATTGCTCTCATTTTCCGCCCAACCCACCTTTCCGGGGCTGCTGTATCCTTCACAGCTGTGTGGTCTCTAGAGAGAACAGAGACTTTATAAGCAGAGGGACTGAAGTCCTCCTTCCTGCATTTGCCAGCTGTGTGCCTTTGGGCAAGTTACTGAATTTCATGGTCTCAATTTCTCATTTGTGAAATGAGGTTGAACAAAATCTAACAGGATCTTTGGGAAGATTCTAAATAATCTAGTTAAAGGTACTAACCATGTTCGACATTGCAGGTGAGAATTTTAATCTGCAAACTGAAGAGTTTTTAAGTGCGAATTTATTTCTCTGTAAGTGAGTTTAAACCTATATATGCATTCCTAATCTTTTGAGAGGCAGAAACTTCGTCCCAATCAATTTGGTTACCAGCACTACCCCCAGCTTCCTCAGGGTTTGTCTGGTTTCTAAGGAGAAATTGTGTGGAGCTGGGCAATGGGTTTGGGGACAGACCAGGGGGTCCAGGGGAGGGGAACAGGGGCACCTGGTCTGGGCTGTTGCGTATCTGGACGGGTACATGTCTGCTGGCTTTGTGCCTGCCCAGTCTTTGGTTCCATGCAGGCCACCGATGAGCTACCCTCGTTCTCAATGCAAGGTCCCCCTCAGATAACCCCAGTGCCCCCTCTGGAAGGGGTGCACTGCTTCCCAGTGTCACATGAGCTGTGGGAACCACGCGGGGCTCCCCCTAGTCCGGCACCCGTTCGTGTTTCTCACTGGCTTCATTTGCTGCTCCCACATCATGATGAGCAATGGAGGGTTTTGGAGCCCCTCAGGCCTGTCACCGGAGACATTCGCACAGCCCTTTCTATGCTGGATCTTGCTATCTCAGCAGTCTCCACTCGAGAACGGAGCCACGGCCAAGTCCTATCTGCAGCTGGATCCTCCAAATTTGCCCAAGTACCTAATTATTTGTACCATCCTCTGTGACTTTCCCCTCCTTCGTACCAGCCCACTGCCTTCTCTGTTCTAATGAACCTTAACTAGTTTGGGAGCATGAGAAAGAGATCGAATTCATCTCACATTTTCTGCACTGCGTGTCTTCTCAGAGCCTAGGCTTCTGAAATGCAAGACTTTTCTCTGCTTCTAGTACAGTCTTTGTTAGTGCTTGTGATTTAGCTACCCAAATAAGGGAGGAATTATAAGATAACTGGAAATAAGAAGAGAAAAAAAACCCTACAATATTTCAGAATACTATTCTACTACAGCATATTTAAATAATTATAATATAATAGTAATATTATTAATAATAACGATGGGAAACTGTTACTGAATGCTTTCCAGAATTCCTAATAAGAAACAATGTATGGATGACTTCAGGCCTTGACAAAAAGGGGGTAAGAAAAATGAGAAAAGAATTTTATAGAATATTAAAATTGGAATGATCTTAGTGATCATTACAAGTTAAAATCTTTTATCATGAGTAATCCCTTAAAAGTAATTTCCTTCTGTGAAATGGAAGCTTTGTTTTAAAAAGTTTTATCTGTCTGACAGTGTGTATTATCAATGGCTTGATTTCCTCATTATTGATAAATCAAAAAATCTAAATACTACTTATTGGTCTTTTAATTCAGCATAAGATAGGTTTTCAGGGCTGGGCTTAGACCACATATGAAAAGGAATAGTGGTCAAACCTGAAGGTCCAGGAGTGGCATGCAGAAGCTGCTCTCATCCCCACCCATGCCTTGGGTGACCTCTGTTTGCATACTGACCACTCTATGCGTCTTGGCAAACACCTACCTGCCCAGCCCCTCTTACAATAGCATTGAATATTTCTGCTCCTTGTGTTCTAGCTTGTGACTTTTCCCCTGGCATATGTTGCAGGCCTTCTTATAGCCATCTTCTTGGCTGGGTCCCTAGGCCCTCCCTTCCTTGACTTGCTCCCCTGGGTGGTCCCTAAGAGCAGGACTTCAAATCCCCACCCACGCTCTTCCATGGCCTGGGTCCTAGAGGGCCATGCCCAGCTCTCGACATAGAGAATTGATAGAGTTGCTACTTTGAGGAAACATGGTAGGTGATCCTCTGCTTCAGAATAATTCATTTACTTAATAACTCCCCAATAATGCTGTACAGAGTCCTAATCCCACAACATGGATTATTTAATTGCATTTCTCCAGAATTCTCTTACTTTCCCCTTCTGCCTATCAAAATCCCAAGCACAATCATTTCTGTCTCTTATACTTAAGAGAACTTTCCCCTCCCGAGGAGCTGTCACAGCACTTTTGCCCCTCACGTGGCTTCTGTTATTCTCTCCACTGGCAGGACTTGTGATGTAGTAGAAAGAGCAAAAACTTTAGAGTCAGATGAATTTGGATCCACAGCCCCGATTCAGCGCATTCTAGTTCTGTGATCACCAGCAAGCTGCTTACCTTCTCGGAACTTAGGTTTCTTTATCTGCAAAACATTCATAGCAACATCTATTGCACAAAGCTGTGAGGAGCATTTATAAACCCTATCTTCTCTGGCCTCCCTGCTGCCTGTTGTTTATAACAAAGATACCATGATACTTTCAAAATTATTTATGGGCAAGAACAGAATTATATAATGGGAAGCACACTGAAGTCACCAAAGTCCCCTGTTCTAGTCCCAGCTCTGTTTTAATTAGTTTTGTTAGTTTGGCTGAGTCTCTTGTGTTGGAGGAGTGGGTGGTTGTGTGACACTTTTTTTTCATATTCCTGATGTTTCCTTCCATGTGCAGGGAGTATAAGAAGCATAACTCTCTCTTACCTTCCTTCCAGCCACTCACTCACTCCTGTCCATGGAAAGTGAGTGCTGATTTTCTCATCCATTCACTCTTCCATTCCTCTTGCAAGCTAGCCATCCACAGGGGCTCTGCTCTGCTCTGCTCCTGAGTGGGCAGACTCTGCCCTTGGGGAGAGATACTCCTCCACTTTGGTATAGCTGAGTGAATTAACCTCCCCGTATTGAGAGGTTCAGCATCAAGAAGATCACTTATTCACACACGTAGGACACATTATCCAATACTAGAGTGTGTTAGCAATATAAGCAACATTTGAACTCCACCTAACTTACTCGTTTGTTTTATTTTTTAATTATTCAGAACTTAAGCAGGCAACAGGGGTGTAGTTATTGGAACCCTTGCCCCCCAACACCTTCTTACCTCTGAACCTCAAATTACTCATCTGTCAATTGAACCAAGTACTCTCTATGGTCACTTCTCATTCTAAAATTCTGTGATCTGAGGGAGATAATGAATATGATAGCATCTCACATAATGTGTGGTATATAGTAAGGATTCCACAAATGGCACCATTTTCAGTTCCACATACGGCAATACAGAAAGATGAGTGTAAGATTGGCAGTCTTCTTTCCTTTACAAGAAGATGAATATATGTACCATAACCAATATTTTGATGCTTGGGAAGCAGGAACCTGCCTGCCAAGAGAGTGTTCTGGTAATATCTAGATAAGGAGCTCTAGGTAGGTAAGCTGGGATTGAAACATGACAAAGGCCCAGAAGGGAACAAGCATGTTAATTAGCAGGCATGAATTAGTTTGGTTGCAAATGAAAAAAAATTCAAGACAAATTATCTTAATGTCTATGTGTGTTTGTGTGTGTGTGTGTGTTGTGTGTGTGTATTTTGCACAGGAGGGGGTCAAAGAAGTCAAGAAGACTCTATTAAACTGAGGGAACGACATGAACACAAGAGGGATATGAATAAAACCAGACCCCTGGGGAATAAAACAGGCCAGAATTATTTCATTATTTATTTTCCCTTCCCTTCCCTTTCCCCTCCTCCTCCCCTTCTGCCTTCCTCCTTTCCTCTCTTTGTTCTCTCTTTCCCTTCCCCTCTTTCTCTCTCTCCCTCCCTCTCTCTCCATCTCTCCCCACCCTCACTGAAGTGTGACAATTTCCATTGGCAGGAGACTTGACTACCAATGCTGAATTTTTAACTTGAGTATCTCAGTACCAGGATTTTAGAAAATTTCGTGGAAGGACATTGGCACCCACCCCAGACCAACCATTTGTGGCCAGAGTAAACAGTTATATAATTATTTAAGTGGTAGCTTTCAGAGTAGCAATGTATTGAGGAGAGATGGGGTATCTTTTTCTGGAGAAGATGAGGTGCTAGACAGAAAATCTCATAGAAGCATTTTCGAGGCCATGGTGGGGTTTTGATAGCTGAATTCTACTACAACTTGCCCCTCTAATAAAACACTGTGTTTGTAGCTGAGTACATGTGAACACAAGGAATTATAAAAAATACACAATAAAGTGTTAGTTTAACTAATAATCAAGAAAAGTCGTATTACTCCAATGCAAACTTTTCTGTTCAAAGCTATATTGGAATGTGTGGTTAAATTAAAAGGCCTAAATTAAGTCATTTCTTTTTCCCCATGAAATCTCTACCTACTCTACCCCTGAAACCTAGAGAGTGATTCTCCTGCCATAGAAACAAAGACATTCTTTAATACAACTTATAGTGCAATTAGTAAATGACAAGATATGCAGAGTGTGTTTGCCCCCAGTGCCTTGTAAGGAGGCATTATTATCATTTCCATTTTACAGGAATATAAACCAAGGCACAAAAAATTTGAAGTAACTTGTCCAAGGTGGTATAGGTTAGAAGTGGAAGAACAAGAATTTGAACATGGTAACTCTGGCTCCAGAGCCGTTCAGTTTATCCAATCTTTCAACAGAGGAGGATGCTATACAGTATCCGAAGTAATACGATAGAAATTGCCTCCTATTATTAAGTTCCTAGACAGACATTAGACTTCAAAATTGAAATTTAAAGTTTAATTTCCTTCCTTGATTATAAAAAAGGTAGCATCCAAAAAAGAATAAAGTCTAAAAATTTTGCCTCCTTCATTTCTTATTCTGCTTGGTCTCACTCATAATTTTATGAATTTCTCCTCTTTTCCTTCTCTTCATTTCCCTTAAAGTTTCTTTGCATTTCATTTCGACCACCTCCCCTGTGGTGGCCTCTCCACACCTCTCCAATTTCCTTCTTCATCTCTACACCCCACCATTATTCTTGATGTGGACCATTGTATGATCTCGTGGCTACTGCACAAGGCTTAACTAGATGCATGTCAAATGTTGTTCTTGAAGAAAAGAGGGCTGCTTCTATTCTTGAATCCCCCCTAGGTATTTTTCTTCTCCCATTGCCAAGCTGTGGGCGAGATATTTCTGGATTTAACATGCTCATTCACCATCCCTTAGATGGCAATACATAACACACAGGCCATCCTACTCCTACATCCTCCATGTGAGAATGGCCCTTAACAAAGTATTTAGCTGTCAGGGAACTTGCAACATGCTTGGCATCAGAGAGACATTATGAGAAGGGAGAGAGGATAAGTGATGATATCAGATCCCCTGGATGTGGACTTTAACTCAACTACTTCATAATAGCTGTTTATCCTTGAGAATGTCAGTTAACACTTCTGAGCTTTCATTTTGTTATATTAAAAAAAGCACAGTAAAAAAAATATGCCTTATCTACCTGACTGGAGCATTAGTTAGGATTTGGGTTCAGCAACATGACAAAAAATCTAAAATAACAGTGATCTGAATGATATGCATGTCTGGTTCTCATTTAGAAGTTCAGGTAGGCGATTACGGGCTGGTACGATAGCTCGGTAATCATCAGGACTCAGGCTCCTTCTAACTTGCTGTTCTACCATCCTCAGTGTGCAATGCAGTTTTCATCTCATGATGTAAGATAGTTGCACTTGCTCCCACAATCGTATCTGCCTTCTGGTTATAGGTGGGAACGAAGGCAAAGGAAACAGATGACCCTGCCTATAAGGATACTATTTAAAAGCTAAACATGGAAGAGTGCCATTAGAGAAAATGGCAGAGTAAGAGCCTCTAAAAAGTCTCTCCTCCATAAGAGCAATGAGCTAACCAGCAAAAAATATCAGAATCACCTTTTACAGAACTCTGGAAAGTAACCAAAAGTTTGTAGCAATCCAGGAAGCATTTATTGAAGAAAGGCAACCAAATCTCAGTAGGAATAGTAAGATTTGTGACATTTTAATTTGTGTTAGTCTTCATCCCCCTACTCCAGCTTTATAGTAGCCCCAAAAACAAACAGCATGCATTTACAGTGCATTGACAGTGAAAACTAGCAGCCTGGCAGCCATCGGAATAATCAAAATAGAACTGGAGCTCCCTCAAAGCCTCATTCCCAGAGAATTGTCATTATTTGACTTGTCCAGTGGTTCCCTGGAAGACTCCACTTGCCAAGCTGTCTGTGTTTTACATGACTCAAAGCTGTCCAGAATAAAAAGCATTTCCCCTAGGCTTTTTGGTTGAAAACAATGATAGGAATTAGTTAATTCGCAGTTCCCTAAGGCAGTGGATAATAATTGAGGGAAACAAACTAATGGAGAAGTTCAAAAGAAAAAGTTCAAAATAAGATGTCCATGGAGGCATTTATAATCTCTGACATATTCCTGGAAATAAGATGGCCACATGTATGTGTAGGGCTATGCATAATCTCATGAACGCCTTGAGAAGGCCCTAGCTCTCGCTTTAGCTCTGAGCAAGCAGGAAACGAATGAAGGGTAAAGGTGAGTTGCAAATTAGCCACCTGATTGTTGAAGGCATGGTCCACCATGCAAACAGAGCCTTTGACAAAGACTGGAAGATGTATTGGTACCACCTGTTTAAGAAAATCTCTATCTAGTCTTTTGATGCCCACTAAACCAGTCAAGCAGAGATTCAATGGCCACACACAACAAAGAATACAAACTTTACAGAATTATAACAGTTGTAAGAAGTCAGTAAACAAACAACTTCTATACCAAACAGCCACAACAACAAAAAGCCTGTGTGTGTCAGAGAGGGGATCTGATTTCCACAATTACCATATTATATTATTTAAAATGTCCAGTTTTCAACCAAAAAATGAGACACACAAAGATACAAGAAAATATGACCAATAAACAGGAAAAAAAGCAGTCAACAGAAACTGTTCCAGAGAAAACCTAGACATTTCACTTATTAGACAAAGACTTTAAATCAGCTATTTTAAGTGTTTTCAAAGAACTAAAGGAAACCATGTCTAAAGAACTAAGGAGAGGTATGAGAAGAGTGTCTCATCATGTAGATAATGTCAACATATCTTAGTATGTCAACATACCTTAGTATGTTCACTAATCTGGAAGATCTCTGAACCTTATCATTTGGGTTTTTTTAAATAGAGGTTTCATTACATAAGCATGATTGATTAGATTGTTGTTTAAATCATAGTCAATGAATAAATTGCCATTGGTGATTAACTGAATCTCTAGTCTCTCTCCTCTCCCTAGAGATTGGGATATGAACCTGAAAATCATAATTTTCTAATACAGGCTTGGTTTTGCTGGAGACTATTTGCCACCATTAAGTGGCCTTCCAAGAAAGGTCACTTCATTAGAATAAAAGACAGTCCAATACCATTATCATTTAGGGAATTCCCAGAGTCTTAGAAGCTCTGTGCCAGAAATTGTGGACAAAGACAAAATATCTTTCTCATTATGCCATGAGGACACTTTATAATAATAAAAGTCAATTCATCAAAAGGAGATAACAATCATAAACAGATATACACTTAACAACAGGGCTCCAAAATACATAAAGCAAAACCTGACAGAATTGAAGAGAGAGATGGACAATTCAACAATAATTGTTAGAGATTTGAATACTCCACTTTTGATAGTGGATAGACAATTAGAAAGAAGATCAACAAGGATATAGAAGATCTGAACAGCTATATAAACCAACAAGACCTAACAGACGTCTATAGGGTACTCCACCCAACAACAGCAGAATACACATTCTTCTCAAGTGCACACAGAACATTATCCAGGACAGACCATATGTTAGGCCATAAAATAAGTCTCAATACATTTAAAAAACTGAAATCATACAAAGTATATTCTCTGACCACAATATAGTGAAATTATAAATCAATAACAGAAGGAAATTTTAGAAATCTGCAATATGTGAAAATTAAATAACACATTCCTAACTAACCATGAATCAAGGAAGAAATCACAAGGGTATTACAAAAGCTGCACACATCATTTTTATTTACATTGTATTGTATTGTATTTACATCATATTGGTCAGAACTAGACACATGGCCACACCTATGGTCATGTGAGGCTTGGAGGTGTATTTATTATGAAAAGCCACCTAAAAATTGCAGATTATGCTACTGTGGAAAAATGAGGGGATAGATATTGGAGGATATGTATCAATCTCTGCCACATAGGGTTGCTGTGGGGGCCAAATAAATAATATGTGAACAAGACCTTTGTCATTCAAAAACCATTATACAAATGTGAGTCATGATTATTGCTCATCTGGTCAGGTTGTCAGGGATGCCAGCCATCTCCAAGGCTAACTCAATCTTTAATTGAACAAACATTTAAAAAATAGTTGGTTGAATTTAATTCAACATTTACTGGTCAAGGTTTCAAACTCTCAGTGCAGGCACAGAAGAGTATTTCTCCATAAAGTTGATAAGAGAATATCTTCCAAAAAGTTGCCCTAAAACTCGAGTACCCTGGTCACTGGCTTTGTGGGAACAGGAAGTGTCTGTAGAACAGTTAAAATTATGGGCATTGCCAAACACTAGGGAATTTGAATAGTCCATGTTCTTTGTCTCTGATGATCTTGTTTTCATTGAATTTTGTCATGAGTCCTGATTCTTCTAGAAGCTTTTAGGCAATTTTACTTTGTGTGACAAAGAAGCAGGGAAGATAGCTGAGATAGAATTGAATAAATAAAAGTTCCTAGCCTATTGATTTATAAATGCAGTCAGAGATTGGCGCACCTAGAGCATCTTACCCTGGGCTCATGCCATCATATTGAAGTAAACCAGCCATAAAACACTCCCTTTCACAAATCTGGCAGCCAAACAACTCTGTTCACAAAGGGGTTAAGAAACAACCTCATGACAATATCAGAGTTCAAAACAATTTCTGTATATTGGAGAAAAAATAAAAAATAAATACTCCAATGTGTTTCTTCCCAGAATTTCCCACTATGGTATCCTCATAAAAATAAAACATAATACACAATATTCCTGACATGTAGTCCAATATATTCACCACAACCAAGAAATTTCTTTGGAGTCTATATTATATTGTAAAACTTTATGTGAATTTTGCTTTAAAATATTTCCGCGTTTGTCTACATATTAAAATAGTATTTTATATTAACTTATCTTCAAATAACAATGATATGCCATAGAAAATCATGATGTGTAACATTTGGCTGCAGCATTCTCACACAACATTGAACTCCCCTTGCAGAACTCAAGGCATCGGGCAGGGCCAGGGCTTGTTTAGTGTTCCCTCACAGGTACCCACACTCGGCAGGAAAGATCCCTGCTCTTGCTGCCCCTCCAGCCCTGCTCCTCTCTGATAAGAGATTCACGTTGAAAATGTTGGAAAGTTTTTCCTAAAGATAGTGTTATGGGATACTCTCACCAAAGCCTTGCATTTATTATTTGGGACACAGTACATCTTCCTGGTCTATTTTTCTCATTGATATTTCCTAAGTGCCTGGAATAGTGTTGGGCACATCTAACAATATTTGTCAGATGACTCGTATCATCTAGGGATCTCATGATCTTTTAATTCAGCAAATAATGTATTTGATATCACAAAATAACATATTTATTAAAAGTTATCATTTATTGGGTACATATTTTGTGCTAGGCATGTTAATACACTTCAACTCTGCAAGAGGTTTTTTGGGGTGCGTCTTTTACAGAGGAGGAAAATGGAATTAGAAAGATTAAGTACCCTGTTCCAGGTGACATAATTAGTAAGCTGTCTAAAATGAATACTTTTTTCACTAGGCCTCACTGACTCCTACTTTCAGAAGGTATCCACTTTAAAGGATATTGATACGGAGACCCTTTGTTCCTATGAGAGATGTCAAGGGTGACTTACATAGTTTGATACAGTTTTGGAATTTGAGCATCTAACACCCAGTCTGGTCTACCTGGGGCTCGTTCAGGCCTCATTAGTCTCATTACTATTGTTAGATACTATCCAGCACAGTAGCCACTAACCTCATGTGTGGCTAAAGAGCACCTGAAATGTGGCTCTGCTAATTGAGATGTGTTCTAAGTGTAGATTACACAGCAGATTTTGAAGAAATGAAAAGAAGAATATAAAATATCTCCATAATTTTTATGCTGATTATATGTTGAAATGACAATATATTATTAAAATTATTTTTCATTGTTTCTTTTTACTTTTTTGTAGTGTGGCTACTAGAAAATTTAAAATTAGGCGTGTGGCTTGTGTTATGTTTCTGTTGGATAACGCCAATACAGCTTTTCAGTCCAATTCAATTCTCACCATCTAGGCACTGAGCTACGAGTAGAGGGACACACTCAATGGACAAGCACAGTCTTCGCTCCTCAATGAGTTTACAGTCTTGCGAAAAAATGGATACACACACTAGTAGCTATACCACCAGGAAGCATGTGCAAGCTATTACATAAGATAGATAGGCAATATTACAAGAGCCCTTCCTAACCTCCTGGGTCACTATCCTCCCTTTATAGTGGCCTTTAATCAACCCATTAACACATGAAACAGCATTGTTGTATCCTAAGGGTGTGTGATTTAGAACCACAGAGACCAGGATCCTGGTCCCATTATCGACTAGCTCTGTGGTTTTGGTTGAGTGGTTCTCTGATGAGATTTTAAAACACAGATAAAAATATCTGCTCCACCTACTTCACAAGGTTTTTGTAAAAATGGGATGGTATTGCAGTAGCTATCTCACAGGCTGCTGTAAAGATTAAGTGAGCTAACATGGGTGTCTTATTCCATTTGGGTTGCTATAACAAAATACCATAAACTAGGTGGCTTATAAAGAACAGAAATTTATTTCTTACTGCTCTGGAGGCTAGGAAGTCATTTCATCATAGAATGTGCCTCCTAGATGTGTTTTTATATGTCAGAAGGATCAAGGCAGCTCTCTGGGGCCTCTTTTAAAAGGGCACTAATCCCATTAATGGGGCCTCCTCCACCATGACCTAAACACCTGGTAAAGGCCCCATCTCATAATACTATCACGTTGAGGTTTAGGTTTCAACATATGAACTTCAAAGGGAGGAGAGCAAAAACATTCAGACCATAATAATGGGTAAGCACTTAGCGTGGGGTCTGGAACACAGTAACTGGTATTCAGTGAGTATTCTGATATTTATTTCCTAAATAGAGCTTATCACAGTCCCTAATTGCCTCATTTATTTACTTGTTTACTCTTTATTGCCCCCACCAGAAAGAAAGTTCCAGAAAGATAAAGACTTTAACACCACTAAATGTTTCACACTTAGACAAGAGCTTAACATACAGTAGGCTTTCAGTAAATACTTGTTGACTAAATCATTGCCCTTAAAAGCTATAAGCATAACACAGAGAGTCCAATGAGGACAGAAAACAGCAAATTAAACAGCAGGCTAAATTTGATATTTTTTTTATGTCTTATTTTCTTAGTAGCAGATTACTCATCCACCCCTAAAAAAAGAACAGTTTGGGGGATGGATATTTTGGTAAATTGATAGAGTTGAGAACGAGACCTCCAGGAAGCATTCCTAAGTGGTACCACGGGCTAGTTGGGTTGGATTCTGCTTTGCTCTATGTATCTGCAAGCAGATGTTCTAGAGCAGAATAGATTAGGGACTGTGAGAGGAAGAAAAAATTGGAATGAGACAGCTGCCATCCAGAAATAAACTTGAAACCAAAATTAATGTCTAAGAAGAATGTTTAAAAAGCCCGTTGTGTGGTGCACAATGTAAATATTCTTTACAGCATCCGCATGTATCCCCGTTACGTCAATGGTTAAATACCTGTTCCTTGCTACCGCACTGTGGGGCGGGGCTGTTTAGAGGGATGTGATGAAATACTGGTCTGGCCTCAAGATGAAAATATATGACAGGTTCTGCTGGGTAATCCAGGTGCCCAGTGGAATTATCTTCGGAGTGAGAGGACAAGGAAAAGGTGTCCCGAAATAAGAGAAAAGGGAATAGAGAAGAGGTCCTGAGGATGCCTGTCAAGTGTGATGGAGGGCATGTGGGTGTCTTGCTGGAGAGGGGAAGCAGCATCCCAATGACAAGGGAGCAGAACAGTGACCCCCAGGGATCCATCCAGAGACACTCTCACCCCTGAGCAGTGGGCCTAGCTTACGTTACTCAAAAGGCACAGGGACGCAAAGTGGTGGTACCCGGCTCCGGCTGAATCAAAGATTGCTCATCACCAAACTGTGCGGCCTGGAAGCTCCAGTGCTGATCACCAGGGTCCTAGGCTTACGGTTTGCCTAGAACCGTGTGAGTTGACAGTGAGGCGGTTGTGCCAACGAAAGGTAGAGACCAAGGCTGTGCCCTTCCCTAGTCCTGTGGGAGGTTAAATGAGCTGTGGAAGCTGGTTCTCCAATGGCATTATTAAGGCCTCAGCCAAAGATCACAGGGCTCATTACCCACACAGCCATCACTAACTGGATGGCGTCTCTTGGCAATGCAAGTTAAAATGTGGCCCAAAGCGATAATCCTGAGTGTTGCCCTGGAGTAAATCCTTCCTTCTGGACTGAGGCTCAGCACAAGTTGTGATCTCAGCACAAAGCTGGAATGTGTGGGCTCCCAAGCTGGAAAGAAAGGGATGATAGACTTCATGTAACTATCAGCCGCAAAAAAATACCTGGAGTTTCTTACCTCAGGCTATTTCCATAAGACCTTTGAACTTGCGTGGAATGCTCTCCTTGGATTTTACCCTTTGCTCATCCCCTTCTCATCTCCTTTGTGGAGACAACCCTGAACTCTAGGAGGCCGAATTTCTCTGACCTTTTTGTCCCCATAGCGTCTTATGATTTTCCTCCTCCCTTATAGCCCCCGATATACTATTTAGCTCTTCTTTTGCAAGTTTACTGCTCCAAGAGAGCTTCTTGAGAATAAAAATGTGTCTTTCTGTACTAATAGGTCCTGGCTTATGGCCTGACCCGTATTTGTTAAACTGAGTGAAATCGAATTGGGAGTTGATGCAGCCTCTCTGGGAATATTCTGTGATGCTCATTCCTTCTCCTCATCCTTTTCTTCCTCCTAACTCAGTTCCCATACCTTACTTTACACATATTTCTTAAATTTTAAGAATGCACAAAGAACAAATTATTTGATGTAGGGTTACCAAGGGGCAGTAGAGAGAGCCCACCAATGGAAGGGACAGAAAACTGGATTCTGGTTCATGCTTTGCCCTCCTGGGCTGTGACACTGAGCCAGTCCCTTCATGATCCTCTGAAAAATCAAGTGGAGTCATTGAAATCTAGAATTTCTAAATTTGGTAGAGAGTAAGAAGCCATTTAAAGTTAATGGGCCAAAGGATACCCTCTAAATAGATTTTAAGAGAATCTCAAGCAAAATGCTCTTTGTAAATACAAAAGTCTAATGATACAATAAGCACATCAGAGTTGTTTCAGGGGAGAGCAGAGGGAAAGGGGACTTATTCTAGAAGGAAATAAATAAACAAAACAGCTGAGGGCCCTTGCATGGACTAATGATGACAGTTTGCCATAAATTAAGATGTGTCCAATCCTCTGTATGTGAGGTCCCCAAAAAGAGGGTGGATGTAATTAATAAAAATCAGTTGGGCTGGATTAGATGAAGAGGGGGAGAAAAACAGAAGCAGGGCATTGTGCCATGTGGGCGACACCAGGGAGCAGGGTGGATAGAAATTCGAAAAGGACACACATAAGCCCCAGCAAGGCTACAGAGGAGGAACCTGACTTGTCTTACCCAGGTCATGGGCTGCAGACTTTCAGTTCAGTTCCCTTTTCACCAGGCCCTGCTAAAAGGCAGAGAGATCCACCTAAAATGCTTTCTCTGACTTTACATAATGAGACATTATGTAAAGAGTGAACTCAATTTGGACGATGGTGTTGACCAGAACAAACAGCAATAAAGCAGAAATGATTAAAAACATGTCAATCACATTTATCCCTTAGAGCGTACAGTGTGTACACAGCCTCCGAATCGGCTGTGTTACTCTGGGCACCAGACCCACTAACCTGGCCTCTTGGTATTGAAAAAGTCAAACGGTAAAAGCCGAAGCAGACCCTGAATTTCTGAAGGTACAAATAAGGAGGGCACTTCTGCCACTACCACCATCTGCTAAAAATCTGCTATTCTGAAGGAAACCAAGGAACAACAAACACATCAAAAGATTACCCTAAAATTGTTCTGATAAATCCTTTTATGGGTTGATTTTTGCCTTCTCAAAAATTCACATGTTGAAGTTGTAACCCACAGTATCTTAGAATGTGACTTTTTGGAAATAGGGTCACTGCGGGTGTAGTTAGTTAAGATTAGGTCATACTACAGTAGGGTGGGTGCCTAATCCAACACGATTGGTTTCTTTATAAGAAAGGGAAATCTGGACACAGACATGCACACAGGGAGAATTCCATGTGGAGATAAAGGCAAAGATTGGGGTGATGCTTCTCTACCAGTCAACGATCACCAAAAATCACCAGCCAACCACCGGAAGCTAGGAGAGGGACATGGAACAGATTCTTCCCCACAGCCTCAAGAAGGAACTGACCCTGCTAACACCACCATCTCAAAACTCTAAAAACTGTGAGACAAAAAAGTTCTGTTGTTTAAGCCACCCAGTTTATGGTACTTTATTACGGTAGCCCTAGCAAACTAATATAAGCCCACAATTTACATTAACAAATAGAGAATAATATCCTGCACTGGCAGTAAGGTATAGTGGCCAGGAGCTCAGGCTCTCTGCTTATGTATGGAGTTGTGTAAGTACAGAGCCTGGTGTCATCACCTGGAAGCCATGAAGCCACAAGAATGTTGCTCAACCTTCCAGACATTTCATTCCCTCCATTGTAAATGGGGTTTAATAGGATGAAATGAGCTAATAGTGGTCATAGCACAGTGCCTGGTATATAACATGCACTCGATAAATGTTAGTTATTATTACTTGCTGAGTGCATTGTAAACTACACAGCTCTCTCACATATTTCATTTCATCTTTCTTCAAATTCCATGAGGGTACTGTTGTTATTCACATTTTACATCTGGAGATTCCGAGGCCCACAGATTTTAACTAGACAATCTGGGGGAGGGTTGGGATATGAGCAGATCAGGGTTGAAATCCCAACTTTGCCACCTCCTAGCTGTGTAATTGTGAGCACATTTTTTTTTCACAATTGCTCAAGAGATATTGAGCACATTTTTAAATCCCTCAAAACCTCTGTTCTTCCAGTTCTCAAATAAATAATTGTGAGAAAGATAAATGTGTGGTCAGTGTCTGGCTAATACTAGGCATTTTGATAAATTATTTTTATTACTATTAATTAACTTGTCCAAAATCACACCAATTATTGGTAGAACCTAAGACTTTAACGAGCCTCATATGATCTCTGCTATACCTCACCACCTTCCTGAGGGCCGATCATAGACATCAAAACTGGGGAAATGTTGCAAGATGTGGGGACGCTGGGTCAGAAGGACCCAGCTGGAGGCTTCTCCAGTTGGAGAGAAGGAAAAGAAGTTGTACAGGCAGCAGAATGTAATACTGAGATGGAGGCAGAGAGAGGGCAGAAGGAGTCCATTGTAATCAATTTGCTACCAAGTGACTTATGGGTTTCCTCAAGGAATAGTGTCATGTCAAGGACTCAGCTTTAACCTCTATGGCTCGTAGTTTGGACACCAAACAGCAGCAATGCATAGATGCTGTTGGGCCCATAGCTAGCCTCCATCTATGCCAACACAACTGCTCAGTTCATGAGCCTACTCTTCCAGAACTAATTGGCTAGCTGATATCAACTGACCAGGTCATCTGTTTACTTGGTTGTTTAGTCACTCTTCTGTGGTGGATACTCCCTAGAAGATATCATTCAACACAAAGAACGTCACACATTATACCTTTGAGTAGGTGGAATAGTGCCTCTACCCAAAATTGTTCAAATCCTGATCTCTGGAATCTGTGACTATAATATATTACATGGCAAAAAGTAATTAAGGTTCGCCTATCAGCCATCCTAAAAATAGGAAGAGTATATTGTATTAACCAAGTGGAACCAATGTCATCAGAGGGTCTTTAAATGCAGAAGAGGAAGGCAAAAGTGTCAGTGTTAGAGTGATGCAATGTGAGACAGGCCGTTGATAGATGTGGCAATAGAGAAAGGAAGCCATGAGCCAAGGAAAGCCAGCAGCCTCTGGAAGTCAGAAAAGACAAGGTACGTGATTCTTCCAGGATTCTAAAGCATCCAGGAGGATTGTAGCCATGCCAACGCTTTGATTTTAGCCCCACGGGAACTGTTTTAGATGCTGACTTCCAGAACTTTAAGATAATAAATTTGTGTTGTTTTAAGCCACTACGATAACTTGTTACAGCAGCAATAGGAAACCAATACATGACTACTCCTATATCTCCAATCACATACAGAATCTCTTTACCCCTATTCTCTCTCTTTTCTCTCTCCAGGCAGGGCCAGAGAGCATAAGTAAGTGCTTGAGCCAATATGACCAACCAGCCAAGCTACTGCCCAAAACTTTATTCACGTTCTTGATACAGGTCACTTCTCCCTCACACAAAGTGAATAATTGTATGTATCATCTGAAGCTCTGTCTATTGGGAGGACGATCTTTTTCTTCATTGTCTTTCAGGGCCACTCTGGTGCCATACAGCTACAGCCTATTTTCTGTGTGCACCCATATACTGAGCTAACCCATCTGTATTTGTTCCCTGCCTGTGGCTGCCATAACAAATTACCACAACCTGGGTGGTTCCAACTACTAGATTCTGAGAAAGCCATTTGAAGGCCTGAGAATTGGCCCTCCGGGACACACTAATACTGTAGCCAGTGTAAGGGGGTCTGGGACCTAAAATCAGGCACACTCAGGCCACTGCTGCCATTACTCAGGCCCAAAGACTGGCTTAGCTGGTGTTAAAGTCCCCAGAAAAACTTTACCACAGCCTCAACTAATAACTGTACCCTAGGCCACCAATGAAATTCCAGATACCACTGGTTCTGTGAACTACCTAAGAAATCAGACAAAGATCACACTACTGCAGACACCAAAATCAAAGCCAAAATATCCTACTTAACCAACTATATACATATATATACACACATATATATAAATACATACACACACACACACACACACATATCTTCAGGAAAATAATCAAAAGAAATTTCAAAAAATTAGAACAAGCAGCTACTACCTCAGGTGGGCAAATATCAATGAAAAGACACAGAAAACATGAAAAATCAAGGAAATATGACACCATGAAAGAACAACAAGAATTGTTCAATAAGAGATCCCAATAAAAAAGAATTTCTCATAATGTCAGATAAAGAATTCCAAATATTGATTCTAAAGAAGCTCAGTGAGATGCAAGAGAAATCTGAAAAGCAATACAAAGAAATCATAAAATCAATTCAGGATATGAATCACAGAAATTCTGGAGCTGCAAAATTCATTGAAAAGCACATTCTAGAACTCCAAAAATAGAATAGACCAAACAGAGGAAAGAATTTCAAAACTTAAAGACAGATCTTTTGAAACAATCCAATCAGACAAAAATAAGGAAAAGAATAAAAAAGAATGATCAAAGCCTTTGAGACATATGGGACTATATAAAGTGGCTGAACTGATGTATTATCAGTATTCCCAAAGGGGAAGAGATGTTAAAAAGTTTAGAAAATCTATTTAAGGAAATAATCAATGAAAACTTCCCAGCACTAGCAAGAGAGTTAGACATTCAGATAGAGGATGCCCAATGATCCCTAGGCAAATACACTGCAAAAAGGACTTCACCATGGCATATTATAATAAGAATGACTAAAGTGAAAGAAATAATTTTAAATTAGCAAGAGAAAAGCATCTAATCACCTATAACAAAAATTCCATCAGACTAACAGTGGGCCTCTCAGTAAAAATCTTATGAGCCAAGAGAGAATGGGATGGCATTTTCAAACTGCTAAAAGAAAAAAACTGTTAGTGAAGAATTTTATATCCTGCCAGAATAAGCTTCATAAATGAAAGAAAAAAAATATTTCCCAGAGAAGAAAATACTGAGAGAATTCATCACCATTAGAGAGGCCCTACAGGAAATGTTCAAAGCTGTATTAAGCCAGGAAATCAAAATTAATATCACAAAAACACATGAAAATATAAAACTCAAAGGTCTGATAAAGTATAATAATCACACAAAGGAGAAAGAGAAAGGAATTAAAGAGCAACATGACAAAAGTTCAGCAAACCACAAAAAAAGGCAGAAAAAGAAAGAGATAAAAAATTTATAAAAAACTAGAAATCAAATAATAATATGACAAGAAAAAAGCCTCACATATTAATATTAATCTTGAACATAAATGGATAAAATGTTCCACTTAAAAGATAGATTGACAGAATGGATAAAAACATGTTCCAACAAGAAACTCACTATACCCGTGGAGACATATATAGACTGAAAGTAAAGGGGTAGAAAAAGATATTCCATGCAAATGGAAATCGAAAGTGAGCAGGAGTAGCTATACTTATATCAGATAAAACAGACTTTAAATCAAAAAAAGTAAAAAATGACAAAGAAGATTATTATATAATGATAAAGGAATCAATTCAGCAAGAGTATATAATGATCCTGAATATATATGCACTCAGTATCAGAGCATCCAAATTCATAAAATTAACATTACTAGACCTAAAGAAAGATAAAGACAGCAACACAATAATAGTGGGGGACTTCAACACCCAATTCACAGGACTAGACAGATCATCAAGACAGAAAATTAACAAAGAAACATTTGACTTTAGACCAAATGAATTTAATAGACATTTACATAACATTCTACACAATAACTACAGAATATACATTCTTTTCATCAGCATAAGGAACATTCTCCAAGATAGACCACATATTAGGCCACAAAACAAATCTTAACAGTTAAAAAATATCAAAATCATATCAAGTATCTTCTCAGACCACAATGAAATAAACCTATAAATAAATACAAAGAGGAACTTCAGAAACTATAAAAATACATGGAAATTAAACAATATGCTCCTGAATGATCACTGGTTCAATGAAGAAATAAAGATGAAAATTAAAATTGTCTTCAAATGAATGAAAATTAAAACAGAACATAACATACCATTAACCAGTGGGTACAGAGAAAGCACTGCTAAGAGGGAACTTTATAGCATTAAATGCCTACATCAAAAAGTAGAAAGATCACAAATTAACAACCTAAATTTACATCCCAAGAAACTGAAAAAAGAACAAACCAAACCTAAAATTAACAGAAGAAAAGAAAACAAAGATCAGGACAGAAGTAAATGAAATAGAGACAAAAAAAAATAAAAAAAATACAAAGTTTCAACAAAGTGAAAAGTCGGTTCTTTGAAAATATAAACAAAATGGATATGCCACTTGGTAGACAAACCAAGAAGAGAGAAGATCAAATTAACAAAATCAGAAATTAAAAAGGAGATATTACAACTGATACCACAGAAATACAAAAGATCATCTCAGAGACTATTATGAAAACCATATGCTCACAAACCAGAAAACCTAGAGGAAATGGATAAATTCATGAAAACATAGAACCTCTCAATATTGAGCCAGGAAGAAATAGAACTCCTGTATAGACCAGTAATGGGTAGTAAGATTGAATCAGTAATAATAATAATAAAAAATCCTGCAACAAAAAAAAAGCTCAGGACCAGATGGATTCACAGCTCAAACCTACAAAGAAGTACTGGTGCCAATCCTACTGAAAATGTTTCAAAAATTTGAGAAGAGAAATCTCCCTAACTCTTTCTATGAAGGCAGTATCACCCTTATATCAAGCCAGACAAGGAAACAGTAAAAAAAGAAAACTACACACCCATCAATATCTCTGATGAAAATGGATGCCAAAATCCTCAAGAAAACACTAGTAAATCAAATCCACCAGCACATCAGAAATCAATTCACCACAATCAATGGGTTTCATCTCAGGATGCAAGGGTGGTTCAACATACACAAGTCAATATATATGATTCACAACATAAACAGAATGGAAAACAAAAACCATATGATCATCTCAATAGATAAAGAAAAAGCATTCAATAAAATCTAGCATCCTTTGTGATAAAAACCCTGAAAAAACTTAGCATAGAAGGAATATATAATATGTCAAAATAAGAAAAGACATATATTCACAAACCCACAGCCAAAATCATACTGAATGGGGGAAAGTTGAAAGCATTCACCTGAGAACTGGAACAAGACAAGAATATCCACTTTCACCACTTCTATTCAAACATGGTACTGGAAGTCCTACCCAGCACAATCAAGCAAGAGGCAAAAATAAAAGGTATGGAAATTGAACAAGAGGAAATCAAATTATCTCTACTTGTGATGATATGATATACCTAGGAAACCCTAAGGACTCCACTAAAAGACTACTATATTTGATGAATTCAGTGAAGTCTTAGGTTATAAAATCAATGTACAAAAATCCATAGCATTTCTATACACAAAAAACAACCAAGCTGAGAACTAAATCAAGAACTCAATCCCATTTACAATAGCTGCAAAAAATAAAAATAAAATACCTAGGACTAAATTTAACCAAGGAAGTGAAAGATCTCTTCAAGGAAAACTACAAATCATTGATGAAAGAAATCATAGATGACATAAATAAATGGAAAAACATCCCATGCTCATGGATCAGAAGAATCCATATTGTTAAAATGACCACACTGCCCAAAGCAATCTATAGATTCAATGTGATTCCTATCAAAATACCAATGTCATTTTTCAAAGAATTAGAAAGAACAATTATAAAATTCATATGGAACCCAAAAAAGAACCTGAATATCCAAAGCAATCCTAAGCAACAAGAACTGGAGGTATCATGTTAGCTGACTTCAAACTGTACTATAAGACTATAGTAACCAAAACAGCATGGTACTGGCATAAAAGTAGACACATAGATCAATGGAATACAATAGAGAACCCAGAAATAAAACCATATACCTACAATCAACTGATTTTTGACAAAGCAAAGCAAAACTTACAGTAGGAAAAGTACACACTATTCAATAAATGGTGCTAGGAAAATTAAGTAGGCATATGCAGAAGAATGAAACTGGATCCCTATCTCTCACCATATACAAAAATTACCCAAGCTGTAGTAAAGACTTAAACATCAGATCTGAAACAAAAATCCTAGAAGAATACCTAGGAAAAACTCTTCTGGACATTGGCTTAGGCAAAGAATTTATGACTAAGACCCCATAAGCAATGCGACAAAAACAAAAATAAGCAAATGGGATTTAATTAAACTAAAAAGCTTGTACACAGCCTAAGAAATAATCAACAGAGTAAATAGACAATCTACAGAATGGGAGAAAACATTCACAAAGTATTGTCTAAAAAAGTACTAATAAGAATCTACAAGGAACTCCAACAACTTAGCAAGAAAAAAACATACGACCCCATTAAAAAGTGGGCAAATGACATGAACAGGAATTTTCAAAAGAAGATATACAAGTGGCCAAAAAACACATGAAAAAAATGTTCAACATCACTAATTATCAGGGAAATGCAAATTAAAACCACAATGAGATACCATCTGACTCCAATTAGAATAGACATTATTAAAAGTTCAAAAATAGATGTTGGCACAGATGTGGTGAAAAAGGAACACATACACTGTTGGTGGGAGTGTAAATTAGTGCAACTGCTATGGAGATCAGTATGGAGATTTATCAAAGAACTATATTTGCCCTTCAATCCTGCAATCCCACTACTCAGTATCTATCCAGAGAAAAAGAAATCATTATATCACAAAGATACCTGCACTTGTATGGTTATTGTAGCACAATTCACAGTCACAAAGATATGGAATCAACCTACTTGCCCATCAACTGATGAGTGGATAAAGAAAATGAGGTACATACATGGGATCTGTCCTGAAAGTATCCAGGCATGTAATATGAAAAATAGAAACATTTATTGAAGAAGATACAACATACAAGAAACATTCTATATAGGAAACTATGCCTCAGCTCCCTTGGAAGTAGGCACCTTGGGACCTCACACAGTTCTCCCAGCATCTCTTCCACTGTTCGAAACACTCTGCAAAATCCTTTGTTGGAATTGCCATCAGCTGCCTCATTGTATTTTCCTGAATCTCGTCAGAGTCTCACTCTATTACCCAGGCTAGAGTGGCATGGCATCAGCCTAGCTCACAGCAACCTCAAATTTCTGGGCTTAAGCAATCCTTTTGCCTCAGTCTCCCGAGTAGCTGGGATGACAGACATATGCCAGCATGCCCGG
The DNA here is from genome assembly GCA_963574695.1 of Propithecus perrieri. NCBI lineage: Eukaryota > Metazoa > Chordata > Mammalia > Primates > Indriidae > Propithecus > Propithecus perrieri. Next base: position 19,999 of record CAUYRB010050507.1, on the reverse strand, counting down.
CTAATTTTTTTATATATTTTTAGTTGTCCAGCTAATTTCATTCTATTTCTAGTAGAGACGGGGTCTCAGCTAATTTGTTTCTATTTCTAGTAGAGACGGGGTCTTGCTCTTGCTCAGGCTGGTCTCGAACTCCCGACCTTGAGCAATCCTCCCTCAGCCTCCCTGAGTGCTAAGATTACAGGTGTGAGCCACTCCGCTCAGCCAACATGGTCTTGATCTTGCTCCAACTTTGCTGCACCATCTTCAAGTATGGAGAACCAGGCACCTTTCATTGGGACGACTGGGCCTTTGTTTCCGGATCATAGCTGTAGACCCACAATTCATCTCTGGTTATGACCTTCTTGTGGAAATCTTGTTCCTTGGTAGCGGTTTGAAGCAAGTCATCAGCAAATGCAGCATGATGTTCCTTCTGTTCTGGTAGCAGAAGCTGTGTAATGCATTTTGCCATGACATATTTCATGCCAAGATCCTGCATCAAAATCTAGGACACAGTAAGTTTTTGGAATCCCCAGAACAGCTTCTAGTTCTTGCGCTGTCAGTCGCCGATCTTTGTTGATTGCAGCCCATACATGTTCAACATTCTCAGGTGTTCAGCTTGTTGAAGGCCTTCCAGAATGTGGATCACTTTCAACAGATTCTTGACCATCTTTGAAGTGTTTGTGCCACAATTTTATTTGCGCTGCACTCATCGCATCATCCCCGAAAGTCTTCTGAATCATCCAAATAGTTTCTGCAGAGGAATGCTCAGGCTTAACGCAAAATTTGATGCAGATTCATTTCTCTATTTGCTCAGTCGTTTTGAATACCACAGCTGCACAGTACACACGCTCACTCAACCGTGTCTAGCGCCCCACTGACTAGTACAGTGAAGGCATCATTGTTCACGCATGCGCATTCTAGTCCACTCGCCTTGGCTGCCAGGTTACATCAGTGTCATGCAAACCATTCTCGTTATATTAACAATGGCTAGTTACTTTCCAGACAGACCTCATATATACCATGGAGTACTACTCAGCCATAAGAAAGAATGAAATACTGTCTTTTGCAGCAACTTGGATAGAACTGGAGGCCATTATCCTAAGTGAAGGAAATCAGGAATAGAAAAATAAAGCCACATGTTCTCATTTATACATGGCAACTAAACTATGGCTAAACAAGGGCACACAGAGTGGTATAATGGACATTTGAGACTCAAAAGAGGTGATGGGGAGAAGGGATGAGGGATTAAAAATTACCTATTGGGTAGAATGTACACTATTCAGGTGATGAGTACACCAAGAGCCCACACTTCACCACTATACAATATATATGTGTAACAGAATTCAACTTTTAACCCCTAAATCTGTTAAAATTTTAAAAAAGAAAAAATCCAAAAGTAAAATAAAATAAAATAGAATGAAACGATGTCTAGTTCTTTGCCGGAAATGGCTTGGCCATGTGCTGAGTGTGCTGGAACCGTAGGGGTCCATGTTGTGATTCTCCTATGGGAGCTTGATACAAACTCCACACACAATGTATTTTCCCACCACAGACACCTCAAGTAACACTGAGTCTGTCAGATCATGTGGTCCAAATCATGGCACTGATTGCTCTTGCAGCCTGGACTTGCTGTTTAGCCTTTTCCTGCTCAGGGCTCCACTCAAAGCTGGCAGCCTTTCATGTCCCTTGGCAAATGGGTCAGAGCACTATTCTCAAGTATGGAATACACTACCTCCAAACGTGAAAAGGCCTCCAGGTACAGTGCTTCCTTCTTAATTGTAGAAGATGTAAGATACAATAATTTTTCCTTTCCTTGGACAGGATATCTTACCATGCCCAGACTCCTGGGCCCCTAAAAACTTCATTAATAGGGCAGGCCTGAATCTTTGCAAGGTTTACATTTCCCACTCCGGACCACATTGTCTTACCAGGACCTTCATCATGCCTTCTACTTCCTGTTTATCTGATCTGATTAATCAAATATCTTAACAGCATGAACTAGTGTGATGTACAGCACAATGTTCAGGTGCTCCGGATCCGTTAGGGCTATATTACACCTGAAAGCAATAGAATTAACATGACCCTGAGATGACAATAGTTGTATACTATTGGCCATTCCACGTAAACACAAGCTTATTCTGATTCTCCTTTCCATTAAGAATGAAAATGAATGCATTTTTCATATTAGTGGCCACATATTATGTACCTGAAGTTGTTTTAACCTGCTCCAGCACAGGAGAGGCAATAGAGCTAAGTTGGGGGAAGTCCACTGTCATCTGTTGGGCTCCATCTGACTTCTGCAGGGAACAGACTGTTGAATTAAATGGTGACACGATGGAACCCCCATCCACGCATCCTTTATGTCTTTAGCACGGAACTTATCGCTGCCACCCCTCTTGGAACACAATATAGTTTCGTTATTCTGCCTTGGCCAGGGGTGGGTGAGATGGGGGATGCTCAGAAGCTTTTACATGACCTTCCCCCACTCTTACTATGTTAGCTCTAACCCCACAGAGTAAGGAACAAATGTGAGAGTTCTGCCAGCTACAAGTATGTTCATTACGATTATACATTTAGAGACCAGAGAAACTACTCTCAGGTGAGTCCAAGAACCCAAAGGACCCACTATGTGACAGATTTGGGCCAGGGCTCCATTTACTGCATGGTCCTCATATGCCCCCGCTCTAATGGGGCTGGAGGAATGAAGTCATGTCATGTCCCTGTGTATCTATGTCAACTTAGACCCTATGCATGAACTCCTCTGATGTCTGGAAATTTCCCTTTCCCCAGTATGTGACCACCCAAGCCAATGATCAGAGGTCCTGTCGGGGGAAAATCTGGGGGAATCCATCACGCTATACCTTTCCATCCTTGCTAGGTGCTTCTTTAGGAAGATCTGGCCTTTCCTTGAGTCAATGGCTTCTAAGTTCAAAAACATATCCAGAAGCTGGAAAGGAATTATAAATATAATTGAAGTAAGTGTCCTCAGCCTCTGAGCACATGTCTTGAATTTGTTTGGCTATATAAATTAAGCAATGCTCTGTGGACTTGCTAAATATCTTGCCCTATGAATATTTACTAATAACTTTATTAATCTCTTAATCTGACCTTGACACCGATGGCAATAAGTGAGCTCACCTTGCTTCTGGCCGTATATTACTGCCATCCTGGACTCTATTACTTTAGGATGGTGTCACTCCCATTGCTATCAGGGATCCTCATTTTATAGCAACATCTACACCTGCCTTGGCCTAACAGAGGAGAAGTCATCACTAAACTTCTCAATGGTGCCGGTACCTCTCTTATCAATGCATTTTTTTTATCACTTTGGTAAATAAATCATCCTCTGGGCTGGTCCCTCCTACAGAATATAGTTACCTTGCGGGTTTTCCAGCTTTTATAATTTATCAACTGTAGCATGATCATTTTTCTGAGCTTTTTATCCCTTCCTTCACCATCTTCCAGAACAAATTCTGTCAGAGAGATTTCATTTGATGTGGTCTATCACTTCCTCCAAGCTTCCAAAGTCAGTGTAACAGTGTAGATTTGTCTCTCAGGGTCTTTGCCAGGGTGTGGAATCCTATATCACAGGAGAGTACTTTCTGATAAAATAACAGCAACAACAAAAACCTCTCCTTCATCGAACTTTGTATTCTGGATCCCTTGATCTAGTGTCCTACGATCCAGTCCTATGTATATCCTCATAGCTCCTGCTGGACATGTTGACAAGGTCCCACAGCTCCTTTGGTATATAGTTCCCTTCCTCCTCTAGCAGGCTCAGCATTTTCCAGGCCAGTTTATTTCTGACTTATTATAGCTATTGATCTGGTCCCCAGGAGGAGATGTAGGAGTAGGTCCTCAACATGGGTGCATGTTGTGTCTCAAGGTAAAGGCTTCTGAGTTGTCTTCAAACAAAGGGAAGGTGCTAACTTTTAACAAGGAGGAATGGGCCACTTCTGTAGGTCCAGAGGTTCAGGAGAATCTAGATATTCAAGATTACTGAGTGCATATACCCAGATATCCCCATCCCAAGTCTCAGGGTCCCACCCCTTTCTGACCAGGGATCTGAATTTATCATAGCAGAAGCCCCAAGGTTGGGAATTCAATTTTCTCTGGACCTCTGCTACCTTTATAATTAAGTCCTGGGCATTACCCTCAGTCTTTTCTGTTACAAAGGAGACACTGTCTTTCATAATTTACCTTAAATTGATGATCAGTTATTCTCAGGCTCCTTTCTCCCATGCATCAAAGACACTCAATGGCAGTCATTTGATTCCATAGTCTTTATAATTACAATTTCCTCCTGAACCTCTCAAATGCCTGAAATAAGGCTCCTCTCAGGGAATTCTCTGTCAAATGTTCTTATCAGAAACTCAACCTCTCAGCTGCCCTTTCCAGATTGGCAGGTGCCCCTGGGGAAAAAGGAGCCCCAAATATGGGGTGATCCTTCCAGAATTCCACATCCTCCCAGATCTTGCCCTTAATTATTCAATACTTTGTAAGCTTTACTGTTACTTTTAAGTAGATTTTCTACCTAAAATGGAGTAGTTGGTCTGAAGTACCTAGTCAGCTATTGCCAAAAGCAGAAGCCCCATTTGACCATGTTTTTCTAATGGGTAAGTCATCTCCTTTTTTTCTTAATGGTTTAGATGCTCTCTTTGTAAATTAAGAATATTAGTTGGCTGTCATGTTTACTACAAATATTTTCTCCTCAGTTTGTGTCTTGACTTTGACATCATTTGAGTGATTTATTTTTGCCAAACAGATTTTTTGAAAATTTCCGTACATAGTCAAATTAATCAAACTTTTCCTATGTAACTTTTGGACTTTCTCTTTTGCTTAAAGGCCTCGCTCATTCCAAGACTAGGAACATACCAACCAGTGCTTTCTTTTGGAAAATTTGTGAGTCATTTTTTATGTTTGAATCTTTAAGCCATCTGCAATTCCAATTTTATTTTCCACAGGAAGGATGAAAGAAATTTTTGAAAAAGCTTCCTAAAATATTTTGCATTTCATTAAATCAGAAAGAAAAGTACTAGATCTCCTTTTTAATACTCTATTTTTCACATAATATTCACTAATTAAACTACGAGTATACCTTTTATGATAAAAAAATTTGATAATTCAGAAAAGGATAAGGAAGAAAAAAAATCAAAGTAAATTCACAGTCACAGATAATCCTTGTTAGTACTTTGGTTTATTTGCTTTGGAAACAACTATAATTTTTATAAAATTAGAATCATACACTATATAGAGATTTGATTCCTGATTTTTATTTAATATTAAACCATCAAACTTTAGCTCTATATCATAATATAGTCTTCAAAAACATAATCTTAAAGAACTATATAATATACCATATGGATGTAGTATAACAATAATTATTCCAACAATTTGGAAATGGATCAATGAAAGTGAAATTAATGAATCAAAGATTTTCACATTAAAAATATTTTCAAATAAACTTTCCTGATTGATTTCCACTTCGGCCAACTATGTTTGAGAGCACTTACCTCAAACTACATATTTTCTTTTTCTTTTAATCTCTGCCAGTTTGGAAGGTAACAACTGGTTTATTCTTATGGGCCTTTTATGTACCATACGATTGCCTTGGAATGTTGTCTGCAAAGGAGGAATGTTCTAGGATTAAAGAAAAACCCTTAAAAGCCCTCAAGTTCTCAACTGTTCCCATCCTGAGAAAACCTAAATCTCTCATCCCAAATTCCCATTTATACCTTCCAACCCACAATCCAAGGCAGAAAATTATTGTCTTCCTTCCCTAAGTGATTAAAGCCTCATCCAGGACGAATAATCTGTCATTCTTCGGGTTATCAAGACTCGAAAAAGTTGTAAATTCCCTGGTCCTATCTTTCCCCCCAGTAGAAAGCCTAAGTTTAAATCTAGTCAAATATGAGATCTGCAGAGTTAATCAGGTGAAGAGAAGAGGAGAGAAAAGGATGCAGGAGAGGAAGAAAGAAGGACTATCAATTTGTCCCAGTGAATCTGAAGAGGCCTGGTGACTGACACTTACGTCAGGCTCCCTTCGAAATGTTAAGATGGGCTTCTTATTAAGCGAGTGGCTGTTTATCAAGAAGGCATGTTTATTCCACATTTAATAACCGCAGTGGAATAGTCATGAGACTAAGCAGTGACAAGAGGGGATGGATAAGGATCATTAAACCAAGACTGTCTCCGGGTCTTTCTGGTGAGTGGATTCTTGCTCTAAGCTATTAAAGAAGCCACTTAGCATCACCGAGTCTCAGAGCTCTCATTTGTAAACAAAAGAGAAGAAGAGAGAAAGGCAGAAGGTAATAAAAACCTTATTTACCAAAGGTTTTCTATTCATCAATCACTGTATGTATCACATATAATCTAACTTGATGTTAACAACCCTATGAGATATTACTATTCTCATTTTATAGGTAAGAAATTGAAGCTCAGAGAAAAATTAAGAAAATCAACATGGTTGTACATAAGTAAAGTAAATAGCAGAACAAGGATTTAAATGCAGATGTCTAATTCCAAAGCTCATGCTCAGTCCACAAAATTCAGATGCTATCTTGAGCAAAGCATTTAACTTCTAAAGACTCGACTATCCCATTCTTGAGGTGAAAGAAGCAAAAGTAATCACACAGGGTTATTAAAGGCGGGGGCATCCTTCAGTTCCCTGAAGCGTATGAGGTTATTTGTAAATTTGATTATAGTGATGGTTTTGTGTTTGCAGAGTCATAATATGAGAGAGTTTCTAGCCTAACATTTAATTTAGTCCTATAATCACCTATTTAGAACACAGGAAACCAGCATGGTCTACAAATAGAGGATAATAAAATCTTATTGTAAAAATTCATAAATTTAAATTTAGCTAAATACCTAAATATGCTTGTTTTCCATCAGTGATTAACTATTCAGTTAAAATAATGCAAGTCTGATGCAACAGCTAGAGTTAGACCTACAGTGAAACTCTCAGGGAGGGATAGTAAGTCCACAGTGGGCCCAGCCCTCGTCTCTGTACCCTTCACCCCTTCCATTTACCCACTATCGCTTTTCCTCCTCCCACTGAGAGCCCTTCTCAAGAGATCTAGCATCAGGTATTTACAATTCAGGATAAATTTTAAGTGGGTATTGAAATTATTTATTCCTTCGCTTAGCTTAGCTACAGGAGGTGTGGGAGCAGAGGAGAGGAAAGGATGGATGAGGGAGGGAAAGGAAAAGGGAGAAGAAGTTGAGCTTAGTTTTTCATGCTGACCATGATACTATGATTAAAACCCCCGATAGCTGAGATGAAGAGAGATAGAGAAAGGTGAGGGGGTGGGAGGGAGTGGAAATTGAGCTTTTCTTTTTTCCCAGTAGAAATATTGCAAAGGTGCAAAAATGTGGGTTTAAGACGATGTGTAGAATGGGACAAGCACTGGCCTTCAAGTCCTAAGACCTGGGATTCAGCTCTTACTCTGCCACTCTCTAGCTTCTATTAATAACTTCAGGCAAATCATTTTTACTTTGGGGGGCCTTTATTTCTTCAACTACAAATTTAGGAGGTTGAAGTAACAACTTCTAAGGACCTTTACACTTTGATTTTCTATGATTCTAGTACTTGAGCACACTTGGAATTACAACATGTGGATTGATGACTATTCTGCTTATAATTTATAAATAAGCAGGTTTATACAACCAGAAGAATATTTTCAACCCAAGCTTCAGAAGCGTACTTCCGCTTTTCTGGTACGTGGAATAAATCTTTGCATGCTGATATTAAATTACTGTTGATTTTTTTCGCTAAAACTGCTACCTATCAGTGCATGTCATTTGTAACACAATCCGGGGACGCTTCCTTTTTGTCCACTCACTTCCTTTTACCCCCGACCTCGCAAATGGTCTCCTCTCTTCACTGGGCAGTGAAATGAGATGGAACTGCGCCCCTTGAGTCACTCGATAGAGGCAGCACATGGAGGCGATGGGGGTGGTAGAGCCTCCCACCTCTCGGGCTTGGCAGGAGACTTCATGGGATCTTGTGCATGCAGATTGTGCAGCCTACACAAGCGGAGGCGAGGAATAATGATGGTCACAAGGAGAAGACATTCCACAGAGCTTTCTACTCTCACTTTCAATAAATGCCCCACTGTTATTTAAAGTAGATATACATTTTCTTAATCCAGAGCTTTTTACATGTAACGGAGGATTCTGTACATGACTTTGTCCTGTTCCTTTTGTGTCCTTTTGTCCCTTTTTCCTCCTGCTATCTAAGAATAGACTATTACCTTTGTGTGGCAATTTGGTGGTGGCCATGTGGCTTCACCACTTGACATAAAAAGCCATATGTGCTTTTTTGGTGTTACGAGGCAGAGATGAACATCTCGGCCCTTTAGATGGAAAGGCTCAATTACTCTTTTAATCATTCAGGCACTGTACCAGAGTGAACCTGTCATGGTCCCCATCTCCGCGGAGCTGCAGTCCAGTGTTTAACTTCTCTATGTCTCAGTTTCTTCTTTTGTAAAATAGAGATAATATTACCTGCTACATAACATTGTGATAATTACATGAGATAATTCATCTAAAGTGTTTATAACCGTATCTAACACACAGTAAATGCATACTAATTATGGAAAATCCCCAATTGCCTTCCTCCTATTACAACATTTGGAGAATAATAAGACACTAAGCTGAATGGCACCAACAGTCCCCAGGCCTCTTCGCTGACCTGCAGCATATGTTACTATCAGGCAAGCCAGCTACGGAGAAATAAGCATCCTCAAGGTATTGGCCTGAGAGACATTTTCAAACTGTCACTGTTTTCATGAGGCATAGTCATATGAGACTCTGCCATCTCTCAAATCGTAGCCACCCTAAATCCTTCTGAGATAGCATTGTTCTGGGCTCCTGGTAGCCCCCAGACCTCCCTGCTCCTTATGTCTTATTCTCCTCCCTCCCCTGGCTAACAGCTCCTGTCACAGCTGTACAAGTGCAGGCTGCTGAGGGAGGGGCAGAACTTGGCTTCTCTCCCAATGCAAACAATTAGGGAAGCATTAACTTCTCTTAATGGGCAAAGCAACATTAAGCAGATGGAAGCCCAGACCCGGGTCACTTTGCAGAGAGCCCAAGCTGTGATGGGGCTGCCAATGTTCATATATGACCTCTAAATTGAAACTTAATTGGCCATTAATGGAATTCATCTAATTAGAAACACTTGTAATTAAGCATGAAGAAGAAAAACAGCCTGGATTTTGGACTTAGAGAAAGCAGAACTACATTTGCTATGGTCAATAAACCCATACTTAAGAGCATATTAAATTATCTCCTGTCTCCTATCATATGGTGTTTACCCCACATAAGAAAGCCCACTGTAGAGCCCCCTGGTTTTACCATTGACAGTGGGGGAAGTAACGCCATAGTATCCCCTAAGAAATAAGACAGGAGCAGCAAGGAAAACCTTTGGAAATATAATGGAATTGGTGCTATTGGCTAGAATAGAGCAACTTTCCCCATTCTGGAATTCCAAAACTTAAGGGATCCTGCAAGATAAGAATGGAGGTTCATAAATTTAGTTTGCATTTCAAAAATATAAATTAGCATTTTGACCTGCAAAGCAAAGGCAAGTGTAAGGAATTAGATTCTCGGTGAGGTTAAGTAACTTGTCCAATGTCACAGAGCAGTAAATGACAGAGCCAAGTCTTGATAATGATCCTGCCTTACCTCTCTCATAGATGACTGGAAGGATAAAATGAGATCAGGTACGTGAAAATACCTTGTAAACTATAAATTATATAACCAGTAGACCCAATTTTAACCTTCTGTAAGACAATGGCATCCCAAATCCATATATCACAATACAACTCCTACTCCTACCATTATATAATGCACTAGCCCAGTGCTGGCAGCTATAGGGCAGTATAGGAGAATGGTAAAGAGTACAGGCTTTGAAGCCGGAATATCTTAGCCGGATCCTGACTCCACTACTTAGGAGCTACGTGACCTTTGGGCAAATTACCCTTCTCAGTTTTCCCATCTGTAAAATGGGGAGAATAATAGTCCTATCCCATAGGATTGGGTGAATGCATAAAATGCTCTTTGAACAGGGTCACATAAAGAACACTCACAAGTGTTAGCTATTCTTTCTAATCTGTCAAGACTAACAATAAGTCTAGTTTTTCCCCAGAACTCCCCTCCTCTGAGAGGTCTCTGAATCTCTCTGTGTGCTTAGTGGCATGTATAACAAGATCATTCCTAGCTACTCTCCCAGACCAAACATGGGGCCAAAATGCTGATATAATCCTTGGAGTCTTTAGGAGGCTACAATAGCTGCCCCAGATGCCAAAACAGGCCACCTCTGCACTGCTGTTGCTGCAAGTGCAACTGCCAAGAAGTGGAGACCTTAGGCTGCCCCTTTCTGGGAGCCTATTTAAACCAGCACTGCCCAGCCCGACCCTCTCCATGCCTTCTTACGTCAAGGGAGAGAACACTGCCACTCTCTGTGCCACAGCATCCCAGGCATAGCCTAGACTTGCCTAATCATGGCATGAGCTTAGATGTGTCCAAGGGTGTCTTAAAAATGTCCACCTGCCTCCCTCCTTTTCAGCCCACCATGTAATGAGTCATCACAGGCTTCCCAATACCCTAGAGTCCAGGTCTTACCTAATTCTGGCCCAGAGAGAGGAGGCAAGCCAGTCTACCTATTTCTGCCCCACGGTTACCCCCTTCCAGGGCTGGCTTCATGGGTGTGTGATCAGTGCAGCCCCACAGGGTCCTATGCTCAGACAGACCCCATGCTTGGGGCTTATCGCTCCGTAGTTGCCTCTTGAAATTCTTAATAATTTTATATTTGAATTTGTGTTTTGTAAGTGAAGTCCCACAGGATAGTGGAACACATGCCAGGGATTTGAAGCCTCATCTCATGTGGGAGTCCTGCCTCCTGTCACCTCCCCACCTCCCTGGAACAGGTTATTGGCCTCCTCTGCTCTGCCTAGAATGACTGCATTGTTTAGGCAGGAGGCCATTCTGCCATCACCCTTTGCCCCCAGAGGGGTCCTGGCCATGGGCAAGAAGAGATTTGGGTGGGTGTCTGAGCCAGAGTAGAGCAGCAACCACCGGTCCACACCTGGGCTGGCAGCACCAAAAAGCATTTATCAGGTGACTGGAGATGACTGGTGGGGGCTGGAGAGTGGGGAGTGGAGCTCTCGCCATGTCCCTGCACAGAGGTTACAATCCCTTGGAGCCTACCTGCCCACCAGAGTTTAGGGGAGTGGGGCCATGACAAGGAGAGATTAATCTCCCCACCATTGGCCAGAGCCTACATTTTCATTTTGCACTGGGTCTGCAAATCATATAGTGAGCCCTGACACTTTCTCAGGATGACTGGCCTTGGTAACACCAACTACTTTTAGGGAAAACTCCATTTCTACCACAAGAGTATGGTCAGACCCCACGACTCCAACAGGTCTGGGTCTTTGCATCTCATCTGTGATTACCTTATAACAGATACCACACAAATATGAAATCGTGATTATACCATGAGGGTTTATATATTATTAATTCCTAAAAGTGTTCCTTTAGGATTCCATTGTTTTAGGGCTCCACTGTAATAATAATAATAATGGTAAGTAGACCTGAGAATCATAGACAGTCTAGTTTTGTTATACAATTAGAAAGAATGAGGAAGGTTTTGATGAAAGGGAGGAATAAGACCCTTTTTTTAATTTTTTTTTTATTTCAGCATATTATGGGGGTACAAATGTTGAGGTTACGTATGTTGCCCTTGCCCCACCCAAGTCAGAGCTTCGAGCATGTCCATCCCCCAGACAGTGCGCACTGAACCCATTAGGTGTGTATATACCCATCTCCTCCTCCCCCCTCCCACCTGCCCGACATCCCATGAATGTTACTACTATATGTGCACTTAAGTGTTGGTTAGTTAATACCAATTCGAAGGTGAGTACATGTGGTGCTTGTTTTTCCATTCTTGGGATATTTCACTTAGTAGAATGGGCTCCAGCTCTATTCAGGATAATACAAGAGGTGCTAGATCATCGTTGTTTTTTCTGGCTGAGTAGAACTCCATGATATGCATATACCACATTTTATTAATCCACTCATGTATTAAAGACTCTTGTTAATTTAACATTAATAAGCTATGTGGAGCCTTAGAAAACTTTGAGTAGAGGCATAGTTTTCTAAACAGAAAATACATATAATCAGAGCCAACCTTTAGGTAATTTCGTTGGTCATGATGTCTAGGAGGCAGGCGGGGTGGCCAGCTAAGCGCCACATCATATTCTGGAAAATAAATACGACTCAAGACAATATCTCATATCGCTTGATTATCCAGCGTGTTCAGGTTCCTGTTGTGTTTATTCACGTAGGACATCTCTGTCTAAAATTACCACTGAGTAGTCTGCCATCCCTAACAGGACGGGATGGATAGAGAGCTTTCTAAGGAATTTTATGCTTTTCTAAAAGAACTATAACTCAGACGAAACCATCCCATTTCACTTGTTCCCACTCACTCCAAAAACTAAATATTATTATTGATTATCCAAAGGCAAAAAATTCCTCATGATGCTTTGAATGGCCTTTAATGTCACTATCTCAAGGCCCACATATTATTCTTTTTAAATAATTATACTGGAGTTTTTGATGAAGTGGCCACCTGTACTGCCTAATTTTTCTGTACCTTTTGGCCACCCTTCTATTTTCTGTGTACCAGCTGAGTGACTCGGGCAGAAAGGTACTGGCTAAAAGAGTGGGTATGCTACAAATAGGAACAAAAGGAACACTGCTTAACATAACCTAAATGATTCCTCTTCCTTTTAGACCCCCACTCCAAAAAGAAAGTTCTCAAATTCCACCTGCAAAGCAAAGTCCTAATAGTCCTAAAGGGGTTGTGGTTATAAGTTTCACCTGTGAGTCAAACGGTGAGCCCCTCAATAGTGGGAACTGCATCTCGTTCATCTCCAGGCCCTAGCACAATGTTGAAATAAATCAAATGCAGAATAAATGTTTGTGGATGGAAAAAAGGAACACACCAGCCATCATAGCATGGTAAATAACGTGGGCTTTTTTGGGCAAACAGGGAGCTCCTCCACTAGTTTTAAAGAATTCTTCTGAAATTTATTTTGAGCACAAGGATAAACATGGTAAATAATTGAAGGCTATAAGCCCCATGAGGTCAGGCAGGATGCAGAGTTGACGTTTGTGGTCGCACTGCTGAGCATGCTGCCAGACACGTAGTGGGTGGTCAGCAATTATTTGTGAAATGAAAATGTCCCACTTTCTGTGACTTCACTGAACCAGGTCAGGTCCCCAGCTCCTCTAGCATAATTGGACTTTGTTGTTTGTCCATGATTGTGGACGCAGGGCCAAGACCATATCACAGGACCCTTGTGAATCTCAGAGTAAAATCTATACTAATGAGCCTCTTTGGTCTACTGTGTCAGGAACTCCATATGGATCCTCTCATTGGTGAGCCTTGCGGACCCCTTCTTTCTTCCTAGCTGGATGAGAGCCAGAACATGCTGATAGACCCTACCCAGGCCAGAGACCAGAGAACTCAGCAATCTCCTTCAACCACTCACTTTCCTATTCTCTATTTTTCCTGGGGCCTGAATAATAAGGTCAGAGAAGGTTAAACAAAATAATGATGTGCTGTTTAAACCGGGAAAGAGAACCCCCAACTCCTGGTCTCTGGAAATCCCTAATCAGCAGAGTATATTGATTGAAATGGTCAGTTTGGCCAAGTGCTACTTGGTTTCAGAAATTCTCCTGGTTTGAACCCACGAGGGACAACTGACCGGTAGAATTTAGCTCTGGCCTGTCAAAGAAAAAACAGACCTGCCCCATAAATTCTGGGCTGTGTTATTCTGATTATCTACAGGCTGTTATTGGAGGATGGATAGCATCAATCTTATCTAGTCTGTTTACAAGCAATTCCAAAATAGAAACAGAAAAAGAGCAAGGTCCAGTTAAGCTGGAATCCTCCCACGCATGCTCCAGGCCCCAGACTAATTGTTTTGGATACATTTCGCTCCGACCCTGATGGATGTCTCTTTCCCCCACCCCCATGACTCTGGAGAGAGGAAAACAGCTTCCACCAATAGACAGCCCAGCCATAAACCCTCCAAAAAAGGAGCTCTAGCAAGATTCTTGAAAACACAACAAGACATTAGTTTTAGAAAATACAAGCATTTTTCCTCAGCACAAATGCATCATCGTGGTCTAAGGAGCAATAAACTGGTGCAAAACACCAGTCGGTGGTACCGTTGCTTGACAGATCTCTTGCCTCCAGGGGAAAATGCACACAAGACAGGAAAGCTCAATTCTGAATTCTTGAGTGTAACATTTTTCCTCTAAGGAGAATGCGTATTCGTTGCTGCCTCACAGATATAGAACAGGTAAGAGGCGTGACCACTCATTTTTTTATGTGAAAATGATTCAGCATAAAAAGGGTGTAAAGACTGATGGTATACTCAGGGCAGAGTTCATTCATTAACCTTCTGATAACTCTAATGCTATATATAGCAGCATGGCTTTTAATATTTGGGCGCCCAGTGGTCTTCAGAGCATGGCCCCCAGACCGGCATCAATGTCACCCAGGAGCTTGTTAGAAATGCAAATTTCTGGGCCTCACCCCCAGAACTACTGAATTAGAAAGTCTGGGGGTGACACTCAGCAATCTGTGCTCTAACAGGCCCTCCAGGTGACTACGACGTAGGCTGAAGTATTTTAAAAACACTGATGCCTGGCCCCCACCCCTACGGACATTTTGATTTAATTGCTATGGGACATGACCTTGGCATCAGGAGTTCTATAAGATCTGCAGGTGATTCTAACGTGCAGCCAAGTTTGCGAGCCCGTGGGCTAGGAGTTAAGAACCGATTCCCTCATAGGTCTCGGATATCTCCTTGTATCTAACCTTTGCAGCCACTTCAATTTTGAAGAGCAAATTTTCAAGGAGTTATTCACCTTTCAAAAAGCTGATACAAAAATTTAGATAGATAGACCGCTATAGGTGAGAGCACTGTGCTGTGGCCGCATGTTAAACAACATATTCTCACTTCCTGAGTCTACGGGGGACCCTGTGCTCAAACCCAGCAGATACTTTACCATGTATTTGCTACTCTTTTTTAAAAATAAAAATATCTTTAATGAACCAAGTAAATATCCACAAATATTATTAGTTTTTAACCATTTAGTTTTGAAAGTGATACTTTGGAGCAATGTTTATAAGTCTTCGGTATGACTTGGTAACTTTCTCACTAATATTTAACTCCTCTCTTAACTGATGCTATATTATTGTTTTAGGATCAAAACTTTTCTTTGACTTTGACTTCCAGGTAGATCAGACACAAAATGACTTTTGGTGGCTTATTTCTAAACATACCTCTGATTTGTTTTAGTCGGAGATAGTCCAGTCGGTGCTTTATGTTCTTTGAGCTCAAGAAAGGGATATAGTACTTTGCCTTTCCAACAAGATGGAAAAATCTAGAAAAGAGAAGGAGGGTCTGGCAAGGCCAGAGGCGGGTAGGTATGAGTATCCATGCAACGAAGGGTCATGGGATGAACAGGTAGTTTAAACTTAAATGTCTCTGATACTGATTCTGTTTGAAGCTAGACTCGGTTTCCCCCCCGGGACAAGAGAGATCAAAGAGAACCAAGTTGCAGAGCCCTGGCTGACCAGAAGGCAGAGGATTGCATGTAATAAACATTCAATACTGATTTGTTAAATGAATACATATTCAAAGGTATTCCTGGTTTTATTAATAATAGTGTATTATTTTCTGCCGGTGACCATAGTGTGTCTGCCACGGCCTGCCCCACTCTCTGTTGGAAATTAATGTATCCCAGCAGCTGGAGGGTAAAGTGCAAGTTTAGGTGTACTCCAGGTAAAAAAAAAAATACCAAGTGATAAGCTGGAAACCTAGATTTTGGTCCCAGCTTTGCTTCTAAGTAACAGTGTAGCTGTGGGCAAATCGTTTTATACCTCTGCATCTCAGTTCCTCTCCTAGAAAATGAAGCAAACAGGCCAGGAATGCTAGATGATCTCTAAAGTATCTCCCTACTCTCAGAATCTGTGGCTCCCCACAATAGGTATATTCCAGAAAATACAAATCAAAAATTGATTTCCACACGTGGGTTATATCAGATACCTGCATATCACTAGCTGCATGTGACCTGACGAGTTCCCAGGTATTTTTAGGGTCTCCACAGTCAATGGGAAGTAGATCTTTACCTTCCAGGTTGTTTTAGGGACCAAAGGACAACCCTCTGAGAATACTAATTGTCAAACTTAGAGCAATGCGTCAATTAACTAAGTTTAATTGGAAGTTTGCAAGCTTTCCCTAAGGAAAGCCCCGTATTCTGCCATCACAGATAGGGAAGCAGAAACCAGAGGAGGTGGAGTCAGATGTTTAGTTTCAGCTTGGTCCTTGCGCACTGGGGTTGGTGGCGGTGGGGGTGAGGATGGGGGCAGTAAGGCAGTGCACCAGTAGCGGAGACAAGTGTCTCAGACACATGGAGACTGTGGCATAAACACTCTCTTAAATCCCTCCCTTCCTCACATGCCCTAAAGGGACATCTCCCTCACCCCAGCCAGCTACGTGCTTCCCTGCATTCTTGACCCGATGTGGGTTGGCCAAGGGGAGCGCCATCTGGACTCTGAAAGCCCATTATAGCCACAACAGGCAGCTGAATCTAGTTATAAACCCCAGCCTCTCTCCGCCTGACTGTCTCAGGCTTGAGATCACACACTTAGGAAGCATCTGCTGGGGACAGGAGTCACCTCTCCCGTGGGAACTAAGGGAGGCTAAGTCTGCAGGGACGTGGACACAGGCACACAGGCTGCTGGCAGAATAAGGTTCTGGCCAAGGAACAGAAGCTCTGTTATCTTCTCTTGCCTACCTGTGAGGAGCCCGTACACACGTACACACACACACACACCCCTACAATGATTCTCTCAGGGACGTCATTAGATATGACGCTTGTTTAAAGCAGGTGAGGGGTTTCAGAACATCCTGGACTATCAAACAAAAAGCGCCTGCACTAGCACTATCACGTCTACAGACAGCCCAGGCCTTAGATAACATCTGCAGGAGGCTGCTCTGGAGGCCACTGAGGTCCTCAGATTTGTGGCCACTGGTGGGCACACGCTGGGAAAATGCTGTTCTCACCTCCGCAGCTCTTCTTCTGTGACCCTGTGAAAGGCCAATGTGGCCGCAAAGGGACCGATGAGCACCCAGCGGATGGAATACCAAGGAGTAAATTCCACCCTCTGCCACCCCAAATGGTACGATGCCCAAATATGTGTTCCTTCCCAACGATGAGTCAGGGTGTCCCCTCAACACATCAGCACTGATGTCAGAAATAGAGAATTAAGACAACCAAAGCCCTGAGAAGTCCTGAATGTCATCCCATTCCTGCCCTGCCTGGCCATGTGCCCTATTGCATCTAACTGGGCTTTGGTGACACCATCGCCCCACCTGGAACACCCTTCCTGCCCTATCCCACTTTATAAATTCTGCTAGACGTAGGAGGATGGGTAAGAACACAACAGCCTGGGTTCAAATTCCAGCTCAGCCACCCCTACCCGATACTTCCTAATATCTCTGTCCCTGCTGTTCCTTTTCTGTAAACACGAGGAGGGGCATGATATAGTAGTTACTTCATACAGCTATTTAAGAGAATTAAATAAGCTAATATATATAAAAGATTTAAAATAATGCCTAGTCTATATTAAACACAGAAGGGGTGCTAGTTATTATTCCACAAAGACCTAATTGATTCTTCTCTCATCTTGTATCACCATTCTTCCCAACCATTCCTAATTAGAAAGATCACATAGTTTTTCAATTATTAATTTAGATGCCTATCTCCTTTCCTTATCTTTGAGCTTCTTGAGGAACAAGATTGTGGCTTATTACTTTTTGCCACTTCCAATATAAAGACTTTGGCATTAAGCAGGTATTTGAAAGTGTATTGAATTCAACTGGTTGGGAAACTTCGGCTAATAATATCTTTCATTCAATGAGTGGTAACTACGTGCTAGGTACATTGCTAAGAATTTTACTTGTATTAGTGAGCAGTGTCTTTAAATTTAACCTCATATATTCTTCTCCTCCTGGCTCACAAGATTGTCTCTCAGAAGTATAAGGAAAAATTGCTATAACAAACTAAAAGTTGAGGACTTAAAGCAAAGAAAAAGAAATAACTTGAAAAGCAGAAATAAAGACATATTTAGGTCTTAAATAGAGAGAGAGACGTAGGAGAAAAATTGTCATCTTGGAGTTCGTTAACACAAAAGAAGGTGGGTCTGTGTGATCAGCTGGGCCGTTAGGGAAGCAGACGTAAGTCCAGAAAAGAGTAATATGTAACTCAGAGAGATGTCTAAAATAAGTGGGAAATTCCTCAAAATAATAGAAAAATAAGGAATAAAGTAGATCAGCAGCAAATAAACCAAAGTGGATGCATGTGGTGCTCCAAGGTAAGCTTCAGTTAGAAGTAGCAAAAAATGAAAGCAGCTCAGTTGCACCCAGTATGGCGGGGGACTGGGAGGACAGGTGTCAGAAAGGCCACAGCCTCGAGCGACACAGCCTCCTGACGCAGGAGGAAAGCACTGAAGAGCCCAAAGGAGGATGTTTTCCTCGGGGGAAGATGTTACTGTACAATATTCAGATAAACAGAAAGGATAGTTCCATGGGCTAAGGAGGGATGTCATCTCGACAGATAACAGAGAGAAGGAAGAACAACTCGGCTCTTGTTTGCCTTCATTCTCTCCATTAAGGATAAGCATCAGCAAATTAGGAAATGGAAAACAAGCATCACCAAGAGGGAACCGATGACCAAAATAATTGAAATGATAGTAAGAAAGTCCTTAGCAATTTAAAGGAATTTAAACCTCTGGTCCAGGTAAATTTTATAATGACAGTCATCACAAGTCACATTTCTTTGGCATATTATAATTTCTAAAAAGTCCTTTCATTCCATTATCTCATTATATGAATCGACCTTCGGAATGACTTCTGGGTTTCAGAACAAAGGGTTGACATGGAGCTATAGGCAGAACCCTCTAGGAAGAAGTTTTTTGACTGACACAGAAAAGTAGTCTTTATTTCATTTTAGCATCCAAGAAGAGAGAATGAAATCAAATAGCATAGTTTTGGCTTTTTTAAAACCTAATTTTTAAAAATGTTTCCTAACCTCTATCATTAAAAAAAAAAAAAATAGCTTCACCTAAGTCACCTTAAAAATGAAAACCCAGTTTATGGAGACAGTATGTTGTGGGCATTAGGAAAAGCAAATGTTAAATGTGAAAGAAAGGTGAAGGGAAGGGAAGGGGGCCCACCTGGGTGAAACAGGAGCTTTGACATACCCCACTGAGGCGCTTCCCTGGGGCCAGACATTTCCAATGTCCTGAGCAGCTGGTCAGAGGCCTTAGCACAGAGTGGTTTAGGAGCGCCACCCTGTGTCAGACTCAGAAACTACAACAAGCTTTCATAGGACCTGAAGAATAGTTTTAACTGCAAGTATCCAACTGAAATCCCAGCCATAACCTAATTTCAGGTCTACGGTTATTTCTCTACCTCAATGCAACTGAATTCCAACACAGGTTTAATAGCTTTATATCAAATTATGTTAAAAATTGTCTGAAAGCCAAATAGAATCACGGGACTGGATAATGTCATCATCATCATCATCATCATCATCACGTTAAGAAGCAGTAAGTATTCCTTTGATCACACAGGTGCCCTGAAGATTCAGGGATTTCAGAGTGGAAGCCCTCCCATTCCCTGTCTCTGTCCTTGATCTTTCTCTCTGAGTTCTTCCACCCTCTCTTGAACCCTCCCATCCTTACACCCCCTGCTTCAGGGAATAGCAAAGCCTGACCCCAAGCCTTTGTTGCAGCTCAAAAACTCTGCCACCTCCGTTGAATTTCCAAGGCACTTCCCTTGGCCCAGCATTTTCTGAACTTAGAATCAGGAAAGGCTGAGCTTTGGTCCTAGGGATGGGGAAAGGCAGTGGATGATGGCTGAGGGTGTGT
>CAUYRB010050506.1:0-30860 GCA_963574695.1 Propithecus perrieri | reverse complement strand
AATATTTCTAAAAATCGAGATTAATGTGAAAAATCCAGGATGAACAAAATGCTACTGATATTTCCTTTTGCTTCAGGCCCCGACGTGGTTAGCACAGAGCTTTTACAGAGTCTGTCTTTATTTTAAATTTCGATATTTTTTTCATCGTGGATTTTTTGCATTTATTTCAATCTTTAAAATTATCACATTACAATATTATTCATCTTCAACTGCATTCATATATATACATATATGCACAAATGAATACGGGTCTAAAAATGGAGATCTGTAGCCCAGTTAGTATAATGTTCTGGTATCAGTTTCCTGGTTTTGCTATTGTACTATAGGATTATAAGGTGTCACCACTGGGGCAGTTGGGTGTACCAATGTTGCAACTTCCTATAGTCTACAATTACTTAAAAATTAAAATTTTTGAAAATATATTATTTTATATTTGAAAATTATATTATTTTTATAAAGGCCCAAATTCAGTCATTTATACTTTAATCATGAGGTGAGTGTCTGTCTTACCTCCACTAGCCGAGGTCCTGCGTGTTCTACATAACCGCCGTCTTCAAATGAGGGGGACCAAGCCCCCCATCTCGCTGTGAACTCACAGACGCCGTAGCTTTCCCTCCGGGCCCGCCACGGCCACTGTGGCCCACGCACCCGTCCGCCCGCCCAGACTCCCCTGCGAGTTCTGTCCCTGCGAGACCCTCCTCCCCTCCTACCCGGCCCTGTCCTTCTCAGTCAGCATCCTCTGTGGAATCTTCCAGCATGAGCAACAACAGGATAAGTTCGTCTTTTTTGTTCTTTGATCAGTTCAATTTCAGTGAAAACTGTGCAGGATGTTTGTATTTTATGATATATTTATATTTAGTTAGAGAATATAATCTGAAATATTTCAGTCATTAGAAATCAGTTAGATTTGTTTTATACACAAGCACATGGGATATATCAGTACATCTTTCATATTACTTAGTATATATATACAGTAGCTGTTGTTGGATATACTGTTCTATGTATCAAGTAGACCACTTTTGTCAATCATGTTCAAGTTCCTCATTATATTTGATGATTTTTCTAATTGTCTTTCTTGTTCTATCAATATTTGCTTAACATTTATTGAAGTTATATTAAAAGTCATAGCATATTATAATTTTTAAATTACTATAGGTTCTTTTTGCATTATGAGACATTTTTCTTTTATCTCCACTAATGCTGTCAGAGTTAAAGACTATCAGGTTTCTTTTGTATAAAGTTCCCGTGGTATACATTTTTTCATCCTTTACTTTGAGCAATTATATACCTGAAAATGTGTCTTTTATCAGCATCAGAAAGTGAAGATATTTTTTTCAAATCTTAGGATCGTTGTCTTTTGATTGGTTCTGGACCATTGAACTATAACATAACAACATACCAACACAATTTAAAATATAACAACTGGCCTTTCATCATGGCATTGCCTTTATTACATTATAATCTTTCCTTGTATTCTGCCTACTGACAGAATTAGTGCCTACTAATGACTAGCAGAAATAGTGTGACATAACTTTAAAACAAGAAATATGTAATATAAAACTCATTACTATGCATTTATTAAAATTATCTGTGAAATCATATATACATATACACATGTGTGTGCATGTGTTGTATATACATAAATATATATATATAGGTATGTAAACTATCTTTTCTAGTCAGATAAAAACCACAGTTCCAGGATATCAGGTAACGTATATTCTTTTAAATTTCCCTTTTTTTTTCTGTCCATTGCAGATAATTACTCTGGAAGAATGAATAAACAAGAAAAAGTCACCTTTATGATCAAGCAAGGTAAAGTGATGGCAAATTCAACAAATAGCATGAGAGTAACCTCACTACGCAGTAGACTTATATCATGCAATATTTTTTTAACCAACATTTTGAATGCACAAATTCTAAAGAATTAAATCTAATTAGAGGAAATAATTAAAAAGATAGCACTGCAAGAAATTATTTACATGACAAAATTGCCATGTCATTTATAACTTTACCACTCCTGAAAAAATATTCTCCATTTTTACTATATACAGATTTATGACTATCATTATTAAATATATATTTGTATTATTTATATTTATGTAATACACTGCATTCTCTCTCATTCTTAAAATATTTGAAACTCACTGTGATATTAAGGAATGTCTGTTGTCCAGACTACCCTTTAGACTCATCCTCACTTTCAAGTTGCCTATAGATTTAAAAATAAAAATAAAATTATGTTTTCTTCAAGATTGGTCTACAAACCTTTGTATTATCTATCTGTATTGAAACATTTTCGAATTCCTACCTGAGGTCTGGGTATGGTAATTATTTGAGATTACCTTCCCACTGAGAACATTAAGACTAACAATGCATATCTTTGCATCCCCAAATATGAGGACAAGCACCATGACATATATTTACCTGAAAGTAAACTCAGATCATTTTTATATTCATAATATTATTGGTTAAATATCTTTAAGCTTTTTCTGGCATTCACCTTTAGCCCTACTTATTTGTATTATTTTTATGAGCTACTTTTTCCCCAAAGATATTTGGCATCAGTTTTTCGAAAATAGCTATCCAATATAAGAAAATTACTTTAATATATTTAATTATTGACTGCATTAAAACTATTATGTGCTGCATATTATTTTAGCAATTTCACATCAACCTTTCACAACATTTCTATAAATTATATTCCCTTTTCATTTATATTGTCTTATTAAGTATTTTAATGAAATTCAATTCATCTTAAGTAAAATGAGGAGGTGGTAGATATAAATCTCAAAGTCAGAAATTATTTTATACCAATTTCCTTGGAGAGAAGTAAACCAACTTTAATATTTACTTTTGTTCTTGTAACATATTTACAGATATTTCTATTTTGTAATCAAAATTATTGGCTTTATTTTTTCTGTAGATTAGCCATGGCTATAGTCTAGATTTTTCAATCTTATTACTATATATTAATTTTTAATCTCCTCTACCTGACTGCCTGTGTCTCAATCTATGTAACTACAAAACTGGTTAAACTACTTTCCTGTACTTTTCTTTCATTAAAACATCATAAAAATTCTTAAAATACGTACATATTAAGGTAATAATGTTTAATACATATTTAATAATTAAAATCAAATAATAAAAGATGGTAGATAAACTTTAACTAGAAATTCTTTCCATTTAATTTTGCTCTAAAGGAGTCTTATAAGTCTTATAAGATTAAAATTGCTGGCCTTTTACAAAATTCTGTTCATTATATATTATATTAATCATTAGTATATGAATTACTAAATTCCCATATAAAGCCAAAACTTAAATTTGGATTATTAATAGTTACATCTACCATGATGTTATTTATTGAGTTACTACACAAATAAATTATAAAAGTAACAAATCTTAAATATGAAATCAATATACTCATCGCTTGTATAGTCCTCAGTTTTCCATTTTTTTCTTTGGTAACGAACTTTTACCAGCATAGCAATCAGTACACAGAGAATAATGAAAAAAGGAATAAGTAAGAAAAATGGCCATCGCGTAGGTTTGGGATGGTAAGCGTTCTCTATGTAGCGTCCTTCTAGGAGAGAAAAACAGCAACGTTTTGAAAGCAATCACCAAGAATATAGTAAAGATATTTCTGTATTTTACTAAGACTATTAGAATGAAATCTTTAAATGATTTAATAATTTTATAATTAACACATTTTTATATGGATAGATAATTTGATGGCATAAGTGCCCAAAGAGACTCTTCTAACTCTGAGCTAATAGTCCCACCTGTTGCAGTTGTATTGAGAAACTTCTATTCCTGATAGTCTCTTTTCAAGACTATCCGATAATATAGATGAAAAGAATTAAAGCGTGCTCCATATAAGAATGAACTTTTTCCTCAATACTCTTATTTTTAGTAAGAAATACTGTACATATAATAATCATTTTTATTAAGTCCAAATTTTCTAGTCACTTAATGCATCGATATATGTTTTCACGTATGTGTTCCAAATATGGCCTGGAGAATATCTGGTTGCATCAATACAATGTTTTTGGTTTTTGGCTTTTGTTTTGTATTTTTTTTTATTTCAGCATATTACAGGGATACAAATGTTTAGGTTACGTATATTGCCCTTGCCCCACTCGAGTCAGAGCCTCAAGCATGTCCATTCCCTAGACAATGCGCACTGCACCTATTAGGTGTGAATATACCCATCCCCTCCTCCCCCCTCCCATCTGCCCGACACCTGATGAATTTACAGTAATTGCTATATGTGCACTTACGTGCTGGTCAGTTAATACCGATTTGATAGTGAGTACAATGTTTTCAATTGACCTTCCTTCCCCATTGAACTATCTTTGTACATTTAATGAAAAATTGATTAACCAAATTTTAATGAGTATATTTTTAAACTCCCTGCTCCATTCTATTTATATATTTATGTATCTATTCTTTATCAATGTTTACTATCTATATCAATGTTATAGATTCATGTAACTCTATACCCTATACTATATATAAAACTAGTTAATCAATATAAGGCAAATAGATTAAGTCATCCTTCTTTGTTGTCCTTTTTCAGGGCTATTTGGTTCTTCAAAGCACTTTTATGTGCATTTTAGAATCAAAGCATTAATTTCTAAAAAGTTTATGCTATTATGATTGGTATTTTTTAACCTATAGATTTAATTATTATTTATATAGTTATAGCATATAATTGATATCTTGGTAATAATGAGACATCTAATAGTAATAAGGTGAACATGAAATATTTCCATATTTATTTGGATGTTTAGCATCTATCTGCACTGTTTTTTTAGTTCACAGTATAAAGAGCCTGCACATCTTTCATTAAATTTTTTCCTAATATTTTACATTTTGATAGTATTATAGATAGTATTAATTTTTAATTTAATTTTTGTATTTATAATTATTTTGGCTACATATTTGTTTGCATTTATAGTGCATATGTGATATTTTGATACAAGCATAGAACATGTGATGATTAAATCAGGGTGATAGGGGTATCCATCACCTCAAGTATTTATCATTTCTTTGTGTTAGGAACATTCCAATTCCACTCTTTTGGTTATTTAAAAATATATAATAAATTATTGTTAACTGTAGTAGCCATATTTTGTTCCCAAACACTAGATCTCACCCCTTCTGTCTAACTATATTTTTGTACCCATTAACCATCCTTTCATTATCCCCCACTTTCCACTACCATTCCCAACCATAATTCTACTGTCTACTCCAGGAATTCATTTTATTCTTTTAGCTCTCACATATTAGTGAGAACACGTGATATTTTTCTTTCAGTGCCTGGCTTATTTCACTTAACGTAATGTCCTCCGGTTCCATCTACATTGTTACAAGTAACAGAATTTCATTTTTTATGGGTGAATAGTATTTCATTGTGTATATATATATATATATATATATACACTATATTTTTTTTATCCTTTCATAAGTTGATGGACACTTATGTTGATTCCATATCTTGGCTACTGTGAATAGTGCTGCAGTAAACATGGGAGTGCAGGTGTCTTTTCAATATACTGATTTCCTTTCTCTTGGATATACTATAGCAGTGGAATTGCTGGGTCATATGGTAGTTCTATTTTTAGTTATCTAAGGAGCCTCCATAATGTTCTTCGTGGTGGTTGTACTAATTTACATTCCCACCAGCGGTGTAAGAGGGTTCTCTAATCTCCACATCCTGTGCAGCATTGGTTATTACCTGTCTTTTGGATAAAAGCCATTTTAACTGGGTTGAGATGATATCTCATCGTACTTTTGATTTGGATTTCTCTGATGACTAATGATGTGGAGTATTTTTTCATATACCTATTGGCCATTTGTATGCCTTCTTTTGAGAAATGTCTATTCAGATCTTTTGCCCATTTTAAAATTGGATTACTTTTCCCCTACGGAGTTGTTTGAGTTCCTTATATATTCTGGTTATTGATCCCTTTTCAAGTAGGCAGCACGTGAATATTTTCTCCCCTTTTGTGGATTGTCTGTTTACTTTGCTCATCATTCCCTTTACTGCACACAAGCTTTCTGTAGTGCTTGAGTCTGTGCCATTAGTGTGCCCACCTACTGAATTTAGTAGCTTATTGTTTGTAAGTTTTTATGAGGTATTTCTGTAAAATACTTAGTACAGATGAAGGGGTCTATAAGGGACATCAACTTAAGTTATTCTGATATTTCAAGTCAGGGTTTTACAGTCAAAGGCTTGACTTTATCTGAGATAAAATTGTATTGCTCAAAATCTCAAATTTGGCCTTTCGCCATTTCTTACTTTAAGGAAGAGACCAGAAATGAGAATTAGTTTGATTTACAAACCAAAAAAATTTTTCTAAAAAGCATGGCTTTTTTATATTTACTTACTTCTAACCAACAGGAAGCATGAGTTCTATTTTACATGTGACCAAAGGCAGCAGTGACTCCAAACGGTTTAACACTTCATAGTAATCATTCCGCTTTTTCCAACATTGAAACACATGTTTAAAATGTTCTTGAGTTGCTCGCTGGCAGTCTTCCCGAGACAATTTCAATAAGTACTCACAGTCTTTCCCAGTCTCCGAGCAGCCTTTCTACCCTCCATGCACCATCCAATTCCAAAGCTAATGCTACATGTTTTAGATTCTTGTGATAGAAATATGCAAACACTAAATGTTTACTAAAATGTTTTCTATTAAATGCTGCTGCTTGAGAAACTACCTCAAAGCTTAGAAACTTAAAGCAATCATTCAATTTTGCTCACAATTGTGTTGGTCATGAATTTGGGGGGGTGAGTCTTAGTTGGGTGGTTGTATTTCTATGTCTCCATGCAGTCAAATTTCATACATTGCAAATGATTTTCAATAGAATGAGTGTTCTAGGAATGAGAGTTCCAAGAATAAGTATTCCAAAACATCTAGTCAGAATCTCCAGGAATAGCATGGGAATCGTAGAATCTCAGTTGTGTACATTTTATTGATCAATCATACCACTAAGGCCAACCTGGTTGCTGGGAAGGGAGTAGTCGCCACTGCTTATTATGGAAATGGCATGCATGTGCCTGCACAGAAGCAGTTAATTGCAGGCAATGTGAAGATAATCTAATTGTCACTACTACAAAGGTAATAGCTTGAAAACATATTAAATCTATTGACGTTTTAAACTTACTAATCTACTACTATTTGGCATTAAAATAATATTTTCAAACACTGGGATGAATGTATTTCATTCCTGACTCAAAATCTGGAAAAAATGGCTCTAATTATCGGTAAATGTAAGTTTTTATATAAAGGAAATCTCCTGGTCTTAAACATTATTGGAATGGCTGGTTAACTGCTGGCTTTCTCTAAAATCCATCTCTAAAATCCTTTCCTTTGCTTTGATCAATATTGCAGGAATTCACTTCCTGAACACCATGACCTGCTATCTTCTGGTTAGGTTTGGTCAGTGGGATTCACTGGGTAGAATTTAGAGGATCAAGTGACTGAAATAGCTATGGTGTTTCTCCCCCTTCCTCTGCAGCATCTCCAACAGTGGCTGTATTCTTCATACCTTCGGCTCACTCTGTGGTGCAGACTCTGGTTTTAGTAATACCACCTTTTTTTGCTGTCCCTCTAGCCCTAAAAAGTGGTAGTAGTTTCCTGTTATTGCTAATAGCTTGGTTGCCTCATTATTCTCTGATTGGCTTTTTTTTTTGAGACAGAGTCTCCCTCTGTTGCCTGGGATAGAGTGCCATGGCATCAGCCTAGCTCACAGCAACCTCAAACTCCTGGGCTCAAGCGATCTTCCTGCCTCAGCCTCCCGAGTAGCTGGGACTACAGGCATGTGCCACCATGCCCGGCTAATTTTTTTCTATTTTTAGTTGTTTGGCTAATTTCTTTCTATTTATAGTAGAGACAGGGGTCTCGCTCTTGCTCAGGCTGGTCTCGAACTCTTGAGCTCAAGCAATCCTCCCGCCTTGGCCTCCCAGAGTGCTAGGATTACAGGTGTGAGCCACCGCGCCCAGCCTCTGACTGGCTTTTCATTTATGCCATTAAGTGTAAACAGATGGCTTATATTGAATTCTTTCTGTTTGAAAGACGAAAGTTATTTCTATTTTTATGCCTGCATTCTGACTGATATATCTAATTTATAATGTTACATAAGCTATAATATATTACTTTCTGAAAGTAAAACATAAATGTTCATGTGCGGTTTATTATTTGATGTCCAAAACAATCTAGCTATAAATTGGTAGCTATCATATTATTTATTAAATCTAATAAATTCAAATTGTGTTTGAATCATATTTTCTATTTGCTGTTAATACTTACCATGGACAGCGGCTGCTGCAGGTGGATAATTGCCACTGTCAACACTCCCACCAGGCCATGAAATGTCTTCAGTTTGGCAGGTTGGAGGTAAGAATGTAGGATTACAGTGACAGTTCCTTTTGTTATTGCATATCTGAAAGCAGCAGAAATATGGTGTATAAGATAAGCAGCTAGAATTATATGTGCTCAAGTAGAATTATAAAATGTTATGTAGGTCACACAAGGCTGATTTTCCTATGTGGTTTATGTGTGAGTGTGTGTGTGTGTGTGTGTGTGTGTGTGTGTGTGTGTAGCAGTGCATTAGCTTTCCTGGGATTAATCTCAGTGATTTTTATTCTCACCTCACAGTACTGGTACTTACACCGTGATTGTTGCATTTATCTGCAGTGCAGTCATAACCCAAAATTGAAG
The DNA here is from genome assembly GCA_963574695.1 of Propithecus perrieri. Lineage (NCBI taxonomy): Eukaryota > Metazoa > Chordata > Mammalia > Primates > Indriidae > Propithecus > Propithecus perrieri. The sequence continues at coordinate 22,131 of CAUYRB010050506.1, read as the reverse complement.
AATCCTCACATATCTTATTCCTGCAAACCTAAAAAGGATAAGCCAAAATAACCGATAGGCCATCTGGGTTTGCCATTTAATTAAAAGCATTCCATACTATACTAATGCAAAACGTATTCGTGTAACAATAAATATCAGTGTATAATGATGAATTATTAATTTATAGGGCTACTGTGTTTCCAGCATTAGGTGAGACTCTGATCATCTGGGAGTAAAAACAACAGAAATAGCCACTTCCCTGCTTATTATACTGGGAGAGGAAGGACAGATACAAAATAAGTAAAACACAGGTAAGTGTGTGATAAATGCTATAATGAAAAAATAGATGGATTTATGAAAGCAAAAAATACAATTTACCTAATATTTGAGAATAGTAGAATTTTCTCATTGAGCTGTAATGGTGATTAGGACTTCATTGGCATAGAAATAAAAGATAAGAGTACATGTAGGAAAACAACCAATATTTAAAATGACCCCACAGTGGAAGATAGCATTGAACTTTTGAAAAATACACGGGGCAGCGTGGCCATTGCATAAACAGCTATTCAATCACTCATTAAATAGATCCTTGAGTCCTGCAAATGTATTATACCTGGTCCTAGGGAGACATCAGTGAACAGCACAAATCTCTTCTTGCTCATATCGCAGTAAAAGAGACAGAACAAATACACAACGAGTGAGATGTTATGTGAGAAAAGATACCACTGAAAAGACTGTAGGCTCCTGCAGTCTTCAGGAGAGAGCTGGCCTTTAACCTACAAACAACTGGCTGTATTTAGATATTTAACTGGAAGAAGGGAAAGCTGATAAAAGTAGGTTTTAGAAAATAGAATAGAAAGCACAAGAGACTAGATAGAAAGTTAGAATGCCATTTCAGGAGTCCACAGAAATGGCAACTGTAAAGTTGACTGGTGGTGGAGATGGAAACTGATACATGTACTGTATTTGAGATATAGTTAAAAAGTTAAAACAAGCTGTGTTAGATTAATATGGGTAGTATATGGAGGATGAAAAGGGATGAGTAAATGTTACCAAGGACTCTGACTTGTTTAATTCCCTTGGTGGTAGTTAAATTAACTGATATAAGGAAAGCTAAGTATACAGCACAAAAGGTTAGATATATTATCATCAGAGACTTATTTGAATCTATATCAAATAATACTATACTTCAAATCAGAAAAAAAATGCTTAATGCACTTGTAGAGAGGCTCAAAGTGACAGGTGGTAAGCCAAGAACATGTAATTGAAAATATTTTTATTAAAAAGTTTGCTAAAGGATTTTGACAATATTTCTTTGGGATTTTTTCCTCCTAAAATATATGAACACAATGTAATTTTTAAAGTCAAAGAGTTAATCTGTCCACATAGTTTTGCTCAATATTATTGAGTGTGGAAAAGACATTATTAATTGTGTCAGATAATTATGGCAACACATACTTCTGTTTAAGATTTAGTAGAAAATAGTCTAGTAATAAATAGAGGGCCAGATTATTTTGGGTGGCTATAGTAGTAGTTTAAAAGTTCTGGCTCAGAATGTAGAGTAGTACTGCTATAGTTAGAAATGTATCTGTTCTGTTAGCATGTTGCCTTGACACCTATCTAAAACTTAGGCAGAGAAATTAGATATATAATTTTCAGAGCTATTGTTCAGAGAAAAAGATAAACCTAAGTATCAGAATCATTAAATAAACTATTTGGACCATAGAAGACAGAAGTTGAGAAGGAGTTCTTTGTATTACTGGTATCCTTTTCCTGCAATGGAGTTTCTGTTTTGTTTTGTTTTAACATTCCTATGGCAGAGTTCTTATTTCAGTTACATCTTGCAGGAAGGCTAGGGAAAAATGCTATGCCATCCAAAGTAATAAGCTAACTACAAAACAATATAGGTTATTTATTACCACATAAGGGTAATATTATATAAAAAAATACAATGGTTCTTTACCAAACTATTTTTTTTAAATTTCAGAATATCACAGGGGTACAAATGCTTTGTTTAGATATATTGCCTTTGCACCACCCAAACTGGAGCTGCAAGCTTGCCCTACCCCCAGACATCACACACCATACCCATTAGGTGTGAGCTTACCTATCCCTGCCTCCCCCCCTCACCTGCCCGATACTCTATGAATGTTATTTCCCATATGTGCACATTAGTGTTGATCGATTAGTACCAATTTAGTGGTGAGTACATGTGGTGCTTGTTTTTCCATTCTTGTGATATGTCACTTAGAAGAATGGGCTCCAGCTCCATCCAGGATAATACAAGAGGTATTAGTTCACCGTTTTTTATGGCTGAATAGTACTCCATGGTATACATACATATACCGCATTTTATTAATCCACTCATGTATTTATGAACACTTGGGTTGTTTCTATATCTTTGCAATTGTGAATTATGCATTTGAGTGCAGATGTCTTTTTTATAGACTGTCTTTTTTTCCTTTGAGTAAATACCCAGTAGTGGGATTGCTAGATCAAATGGTAGTTCTACTTTGAGTTCTTTGAGGTGTCTCCATATTAATTTCCATAGAGGTTGTACTAGTTTGCAGTCCCACCAGCAGTGTATGAGTGTTCCTATCTCTTTGCATCCACGCCAACATTTGTTGTTTTGGGACTTTTTGATAAAAGCCATTCTCACTAGAGTTAAATGATACCTCACTGTGGTTTTGATTTCCATTTGATTTATTTTTATTTGTTTTAACATAAGAATGATAATGCAGCCTCTTTTTCCATTACTAGGCAAAATAGATTCCTATAGAAACATTCTCGTATAGAGAACTTAAAATGCTAAATAAAATAACAAAATCTGTACATGTTCTTTTTTTTTTTTTTAGAGGCATGATTGTACTGGAAGATAGAGTAAATATCAAACTTTACACTCAGAAAATGTGATTCCAGAATAGTAAGCCGAAACTGAAGACAAGACAGCATTCCTCCAGTGTCCATCAGTAACCAAACATTTAAGATTTAAATGAGCATGTGCAACCTACACCAGCGGCAGAGTTACACGCAGGTTATTTCAAATTCTGAATAAATACTCTGGAGAGTGAATCAGCAAAATGGTGATATAGGAAACAAAATCTGGCTAAAATAACCTTTTAGGAGCTATGGAAACAATCAAAGGTCTATTGCAACCAAGAAAATGCTCAATCAAGAATGTTCTGTTATAATCAAAACGGTAAAAAATTTCACAGCATTTTTTGTTTACCCTTGCCAAACTTCTTCCCAGCTTGGTATAGCCGTGCTCTGCAGGAGACAACAGCTGAATTCTCAATCCCCTCCCTGAACGGAAGGAAGCAGAACAAACTTTACCAGCAACATTCTAACCTGTCAGATAGCTGCCATAAGGACTGGTCTCTGATTTGCCTAACTTGAATCTCAGATGGGGAGCAGCAGTAGATACTGCTAGCAGAAGTTCCAGGGAAACTAAGACTTGTAGACTCCTGGGGCAAGAGATTATGGGTGGCGGCGCATGACAGATCATCTAAGAACCCAAGAAAAGGTGGGATGAGACTTTCTGGGAAAACATTACATTTTAAATTAACCATGTATTTGGGGAATGAAAAAAAGCCATACACAAGCCCAGAAAGATGCATGCTCATAAAGGACCTGAGAAGACCATAAGCCTTCTTTGCAAGCTGACTCTCGGGCTCAGGTAATAGCAAGAAATTAGTAAAGAAATTCCCCAGAGTGGAGGCAACCTGCAAATACTGGGCAAGGTGTCAGTTTTTTTTCAAATGCCCTGTTTTCAACAAACCCTTAAAACACTATGCTAAGTGAAAGAATCCAGAATCAAAAGGACAGATCTTCTGTGGTTCTACTTATGGATAAATTCAGAGAAAATTCATAGAAATGCGTAGAAAGTATAATAGTGGTTAGCAGACGTTGAGGAAGGGCCATTGGGGAGTTATTTTTCAATGGATAGAGAGTTTCAGTTTGGGATAATGCAAAGTTTCTGGAGACGGAGAGCGGTGATGGTTGCACGATGATGTGAAGGTATTAATGTTCCCAAACTATACACTTAAAAATGATTAAAGTAATAAATTTTAAATTGTTCGTATTTACCACAAAAATAGTCTGTATATCATATTCAGTGCTTTAAAGACTAAGATAATAGGTAAAATTACCAAACTCATGTTATGAGACTAGTACATATTGTTACCCACATCGGCCAAGGATATGTTAAAAAATAGCGTATTGATTTACGTAGTATATGAGAAAAACACAGTCTGAATGCATTGATTTTCCCCATGATTAAGATAAAGCAGGACATTTATTTAATCCATACAATAAAGGGATTAACAGCATAGAGAGCCCATAAATAAACCCAAACATATAGTGTCAACTAATTTTGGGCAAGGGCACTGAGAGAAAACACAGTGAGGAAAGGACAGTGGCTCCAATAAACGGTGCTGGGAAAACTTTCCACATGCAAAAGAATCAAACTAGACCTTTATCTTCTACTATACACAAAAATAAACTCAAAATAGATTAAAGACCTAAATGTAAGAACTGAAACTGTAAAACTCCTAGAAGAAAACAAAGGGGTAAAGCTCCTCTTTCATTGGCCTCGCCATGAATTTTTTGGTATCACAATGAAAGCACAGGCAACAAAAGCAAAAATAAGCAAGTGGTACTATATCAAACTAAAAAGTTTCTGCACAGAAAAGGAAACATCAATGAAATGAAAAGCCAGCCTATGGGCTGGGAGAAAATATTTGCAAACCACATATCTGACAAGGGATTAATATCCAAAATATATAAACAAGTCATAAAACTCAATGGTGAAAATAAAACCTGATTAATAAATGGGTGAAGGACGTGAATAGGCATTGCTCAAAGAAGACATACGAATGGCCCACAGGTATATGAAAAGGTGCCCAATATCACTCACCAGCAGTAAAGTGCAAAATGAGATATTACCTCTCACCTGTTTTTGATCATGGGGAAGGTTATGATAAAAACAACAAAAGATAAGCACCGGCAAGGATGTGGAGGAAAGGGAACTCTTGTACACTGTTGGTGGGAATGTAAATTAATCTAGCCATTATGGAAAACAGTATGGAGGTTATTCAAAAAATTAAAAATAGAAGTACCACATGACCCAGCACTCCCTCCGCTGAGTTTATACCCAAAGGAAAAGAAATCAGGACCTTGTAGAAATATCTGTATTTTCATGTCCACTGCAGCGTTATCCACAATAGTCAAGACATGGAAATGACCTCAGTGTCCACCAACAGATTAATGGAAAATGAAACTGTGGCTATCCATCTATCTATCCATCAGATGAAATATTATTCAGCACTAAAAAAGAAGGGGATACTGCCATTTGAGACGCATGGATGGATCTGGAGGACATCATGCTAAGTGAAATAATGGCGACACAGAAAGAAGACCACTGCATGATCTCACTTATGTGTGGAAACTGAAAAACAAAAGCTGAATACATAGAAATGCAAACTAGAACAGTAGTTACCAGGGGCGGGGAGGGGGAGGAAATGTGGAGAACTGGTTCAAGGCATACCTACGTAGCTACATTGGATGAGTAGGTCCAGAGATACAATGTGCAGCATAAAGGCTATAGTTAACAATATTTGCTGAGAGTATATTTCAGATGCTCTTAACCACACACACATACACACAAAGGTAACTGTGCAAGGTGGTGGATAGGTTAATTTGATTAAATGTAGCAATCACTGTACTATGTACATGTATATCAGAAGAGCATATTGTATACCTTAAATAGCTATGATAAAAATTTAAAAATAAAAATAAAAAATAAAGGGATCCACTGTGAATAAAACATATGATAAATCAAGTCAATCCAGATAGAAATAACCTTTAAAGTACATATATAATAAAAACTATTTCGTAATATGAAATTATTCACACTATGAAATTTATATTTCTTAATAAAAACACTTTTATAAAATACATAAACTTTGTAATATGAATTTTATGATAATTATTATTTACAAAATGATAAGTAAAGGGGTATCTTCAAGGAACACAGTAGTAAATCAACCATTCATGGTGATAATTTTCAGAGGCAAATAAAATTATTTTGCACATATTTTAAAGATCTTTTCATATTCTTAGGCTTTTAAATTTATTACTGAAGAAAAAATAAATAAAACCAAAGTATTGAGGTATCCATAATTATCATCATCCTTTGTTTTTGCTGGTGATGTCATGTTCTTCATGTGTTCCCTGGTGGAGTTCCCTGATGGAATGGGAATGTCAGAAAGTGAAAATGATGGCAATTGGTTGGATTTTCTTGCTTCCTTCACATCTCTCCTTCAGTTATGCTCTCCGGCTGCTCCCTCAGAGTCATGCATTTGTTTTTCCTACCCTGGTAATTTTCAAATATTTTAATGGATGTTTGTGCTTATTTCAGTGGACAAAACATTTCACATTGTATTTTATGCTTATGATTTCAATTTGAATTTCCAGACCAAGACTTTGAAATACATATCTTTGCAAATCCTCTGTTAGATTCCTTCTAGGAATAACTACATAAAAGTAGGTGATGACATTTAAAACTATTTTTGTATACTTAGCCACTAATATCTGAGAATTGAAACAATATTTAGAGGACCCAGTATCTTTTACTTTGTCTTTATTGACAAAACGAATTTTGAAATTTCTTATGATAGTTCATTCATTCAAATCCAAATGAACATTTATATATGAAGTATTTCAAAAACAATGACACTCTAGTTTGCAGAACACATAAAAATTGAGCACTCCACATGCAGCTAATTTGATTATTCACAAATATACAATATATATGAATACAAACTTTTGTGGTCACCACTTGGGTGATACCTCTCAAAGATCTCTACCCAGCCCTCTATCTTCCTGCCATGGATCAAAAACTTCTCTGGCATCAGTATGTATTACTTTTTTAATGAGGAACAGTAGCATGTTTTAAAGCTGTTGAGGTAGATATCTCCTTGATGGGGTATCGCCTTTGTCATGAACACTGTGGCAAAGTAGTGATTACCAAATCGACCTGCTCACTAACTGTGGTGAATAAAGGTGGCAGGCACCCTTCATTTCCTTAGCTCTTTCCAATCATCCACATGAAATGTGGACATAGCCGGAGTGCCAATCAACCATCTTGAAAGAAGAGAAAGAAGAGGCTCGTGAAATAAGATCTGTAGCTGGAAACTGGACTGAGTCTGGATCATTGATGACATAGTGGAGCCCCATAACTTTCCTGGATGAACAACCTCCAAAATTATTTTATATTGTGGAAAAAAGAAACCATAAACTATATAAGCCACTCACGGTGGTTCTTGCTTCCTGTGAAATTCTTACCTCATTTAGCTTATGTTAGACTGTTTAGAAATAACGTGGAGATTAAAATTAAAGACAGTCTTGGGCATTGATTTGGTAAATATTTTTCAAACCAAATTTCATGGAAGCAAATGTATTACAAAGCTTTAAAAATTGCTGAGTTCTTGTGTGAGAATATGTGGTGACAATTTTTGTGTTTGTATATTTCTTACTTTCTAATTTTCTAAATGAATATTAGTAAAGTTAGATTGTAGCAGAACTACAATTTGTATGGCAAAGGTTTCCTTAATTATCAAATAAAAAGAATCTTATTTAAATATGTATTCATATTCATTATCATTCGTAATTATCTACAATTAAGCTGTGAAAAAAATTAGATTTCATTTATACTTGGTTTTAACCAAAACATAGTTTTTAACTTACTCTTAATTCACAAAAATATCTTCTGCTCTCAAGTCAACTATATTTTGTCTGTCCCTCTTTTCTTCAATGAGTGGTTTACTATATTCTGTTACTTATTAGACCAGAGTCTTTATATTTAAACCTGAGACTAATTTGAGTTTGATCTTTCCTGTCTGTATATGTGTACGCATATAAGTATTGCATATTTCATATAATAGAAAAATCTAGAAGGCAAAAATGTTGATACATATGCATAGGTACCATATTGAATGACACAATAGGAAAGGTAGATAAGAGAATGGAATGTTTTTATAAAAATATACAGTTAGATAAATATTCTACATCTGTGTATATATGTATTAATATACACATAAACAGTTAATGGAAGGTTCATGAAAATAGAAAGAGTAATTATATCTCAGAAATGTGACCTGAATTGATTTTCACTTTATGAATTTCTTATTCTTTTCATCAGTAAATGGTCATACATTATTTTTTTAACACGTATTTTAAAAGAATTATATCAAAAGATAATTTATTACATTAGAAGTACTCTCTATGTCATGTGAAACAATTTAATAAAATACAGGATATAAAACAGGGCTTTTTTCAAGATGCCTGATCAAAGACATCAGCTGCAAAATCATCTCAGAAAGAAGGAAAATTTTTAGATAAAAAAAAGAGGAAAAAAAACACAGATCATGTGTAATTCCAAGGAAAAGTGCCACAACCTACCAGAAATTCCACTGGAAGAAGTTGAGAAGAACAAGAAGGAGCAAGATATTGGCAGAAATCAACCCCTGAGAGGCTTGGAGCCCAGCAAAAACAGTAGGTGTCTGGTTTGTTTCTCCCTTCCTCACATCTCTGGCGGTCAGCAGGCTCCCAAACAAGCCCAGGGGCTACTGCCAGCAGTGAACTGGGAGCTTCTTAAGGACAAAGCACCAGGCTGCCAGCCCCCTTGGAGTCACTTCCTGTCACCACAGAGCCGAGCTGACACGGCAGACGCCATATTGCTTCTTCACCCACCATGCACCTTTGTCCTCCGCAGGGGGCTTCAACCCCTCAGTTTTTGTCTTGCTCATTCCCACAGAAACATTAGCCAACTCCAGCCCAGACTGCAGGAGCCACAGGGGCTGGTTGGTCATGGGGGATCTGCGTGACCCCAGAGCTTAGACATTCTAGGTAGGTTGCCTTCTGGAGAGAGAGACAGAGACAACCAGAGTGATAGCTCTCCTCCATTCAGACTCTTTGCCTCCCTGCCCCTCCTCCACCCACTGTTGCCGAGAAGGACAACTAAACCAAGATTCTGAGAAGTGGCTGTTTTCCTTCTGTTGGTATGCCCACCACACTGAGGTTCCACAGAGAGTGGGGCTCACACCTTTCCTCTTAAAGACTTGTAGCAGATCAAGGGTTCTTGTTCTATGAGCTCCCTGCTTGCCAGTCCTCCCAGTTGTTGCTTGCCCAGTGGCTCCATCAGAGCAGGGCACACCCTTAATCAGAAGGACATCAAACCTACCTGAGCATCCCTGCCTGAGCACTGCCCAGCATATTTCTCCCTAGCACAGTTAGGGATTAATCTTCAGAGACTTGGGAACAGGCCCACAGGCCAAATCCTGTACCCCCAGGACTTGATTATGTCACTCTGGGGCATGGAGGGGAGATTTGTGAACTAATCTCAGGAGGAAAGGGAGCCCAAATGGGCAGAACTTTAAATAGAGTGCAATGTGGGTCCCAGCCACAGAGCACTTGTGGAGCACCCCTCCCCCCACAGGAAGGACAAGCTCTCAGCTCAGGGTAGGATCCTGGACAGGGAAGCTCCCAGCCTGCAGCACCATCATGGGGGAGCTCAGCTAGTTTGAGCTCCTGCCTGCTGGCAGGTGCTAGAGGGAGAGAGGGAGTAGGACAGGAAGGAGAAGAGTGAAACCTGCTCCTGACAGCCACATTGTGAATCTGAGATGGCCCCTCCCCCACAAGCAGACTTTCTGGCTGGGTGGGGCCACCTCAGCCCCTCCCTGGTGGCCTGGGAGTGAACCTTTGACTCCTGCAGAGACACCTACCTTACCAGATTTTGTGGAGCTGAAGATAGGCTCATCCAACCCAGCCCTGCCCAGCCTCAATCCCACACCCACCTCTGTTGTGGTGGAGAATAAGGAGTGCCCTAGGAGCTCCAGGGCTCTGCCAGCTCTGGGAGCACCCCTGGGAGCACCAGGGCTCTCCTGGTGGCATTAAAGTGCTTCCCCTGAGGGGCTAGAGGGGCAGGTCACAGGTCCCCAAAACAAAACTATAGCTGGATCTTTCTAGCAAGCACCACCTACTGGCAGGGAGGTCAATTTGTACAGCCCTTTAGAGCATTTACTAACTCAATCACACAGGCTGTGGGTGGCTCTTACCCACAAGCACCACCTACTGTCTCAGAGATTTAAATTGGGCATCCCAATATAATTCATGCTGTTAACAAGACCACAGGGCTGGGGAAAGAGAAAGGATTTCAAAGACCTCCATCTTCCCCCATCAACAAGAGATAGGGAATCTGACTACATACATAGCACACCACTGCTACAGCCTACAAATAACTAGCAAGTGAGAAAACCACCACACTAATAATATCTATAACCAAGACATCCATCCATAACCTAGACCCCCAACAAAGCACTCACAAGCAAAGCCAAAGGTCCTTACCCAACTTATGCTACAGATACATCCTTATGAGTCGGGGTTAAAAATCCCCATCTAAACAAAAGAAAATCCAAAAACAAGAAACAACAGCTGCTCCAGATGAGAAGGAATCAGTGCAAGAACTCCAGAAGTATGAAAATAGAGCAAAAGGACACCCCCAAAGGGGCACATTAGCTCTCTAGCAATGGATTGTACCCAAAATGAAAATATTGAAATGACAGACAAAGAATTCCAAATATGAATTGTAAGTAGCCTCAATGAAATCCAACAGAAAATGTAAAACCAACTCAACAAAACCACAAAAACAATTAAGGAAGTAAATGAAAAATATACTAAAGAGATAGACATACTAACAAAAACCAAATAGAACTCCTGGAAATGAAAAATTCATGTAAGGAAATGCAAAACACAGTGGAAAGCTTTAAAAATAGACTAGACAAGGCAGAAGAAAGAATTTCAGAGCTTGAAGACAACTCTCGAATTAACACAATCAGTCAAAAATAAAGAACAAAGAATCAAGAGGAACAAACAAAGCCTACAAGAAACATGAGATTATGTAAAATGGCCAAATATAAGAATCATAGGCATCCCTGAGGGTGATGAAGAAAATGCATAAGGGCTGGAAAACGTATCTGAGTGAATAATTAAGGAAAACTTCATTGGTCTTGCTAGAGATTTAGACATCCAGATACAAGAATCTCAATGAACACCTGGGAGATTCACTTCAAAGAGGCAATCACCAAGACATACAGTCATCACACTGGGCAAATTCAACATGAAGGAGGCCCTCCTGCAAGCCATTGGGTAAAAACATTGAGTTACTTACAAAGAAAAACCCATCAGGCTAACCACAGACTTCTCAACGGAGACCATACGAGCCAGAAGGAATTAAGGCCCCACATTCAGTCTTCTTAACATATTAATCACTATGTGAGTTGTATTTAACTGGTGCTAGTTTTGAGCCCAGGGCCTCATGAAGTATATATAACTGCAATTGGCTCATGAAAATCTTATTTGCTGATGTTCTTATTGTTATAATTAATATTTACAATTTAATTGCATATAACTCATGCATAGGAAACAAAAATAAATTTTTCATTACATTTGAAAGGATCATTTTGTTTTTGAAGTTTTTATTCTATTTTCATAATAAAAAATCATGGCCCCAAAGAAAATACTTTTTTCTAGTGTGGCACTCAATGTGTTAAATGGAGCAACTGCCATCCTAGAACTCCCAGAATTTTGTATCCTGAAAAACTAAGTTTCATATATCAAGGAGAAATAAACACTTTTCCAGGCAACCAAACACAGAGGGAATTTGTCAAGATCAGACCTGCCTTACAGGAAATATTCAGAACTGCATTATACACAGATCTGCACAATAGATAAACACCAATGTAAAACCACCCAAAAGCTAAAGCTCAGTGCTCTTATAAAACAATAGCAAAAAAGGAAAAACAGAGCAATAAGGTAATAAGGTACTACCCAACATGATGAACACAACAATATCTCACATATCAATTCTATCAATCAACGTGAAGAGTCTGAATGCCCCACTGAGGAGACATAGGCTGGCTGAATGGATAAATAAATATAACTCAAGTATCTGCTGTATCCAGGAAACACATTTAATGTAGAAAACATATCTAATGCATAGGAACTCATACAGACTCAAGGTGAGGTGTGGAAAAAATATTCCACATAAATGGAAACCAAAAGAGAGCAGGTGTAGCCATTCTCATATTAGGTAAAATTGACTTTAAATCAACAATGCTAAAGAAAGATGAAGATGGTCATTATATTAAATAATGATAAAGGGAGCAATTCAACAAGAAGACATAATAATCCTAAATATACATGCACCTAACACAGGATCCCCCAGACTCATAAAGTACATTCTACTAGATCTAAGCTAAGAGATAAATAGCAGAATCTTAATTGCTGGGGAATTCAACACTCCATTGACAGAGCTTGACAGATCATCCAAGCAGAACATAAATAAGCAAACACTGGACTTACATGGGACTCTAGAAAAAAATGGGCCTAACAAAACATTTACAGAACTTTCTAGCCAAAAACTACTGTGTATACATTCTTCTCATCGGCACATGGAACATTCTCCAGGATTGATCATATCTTAGACCACAAAACATGTCTCAACAAATCCAAAAAAACAGAAATAACATGAGGTATCTTCTCAGACCACAGTGGAATAAAACTAGAAATCAATTCCAAAAGAAACACTCAAATCTACACAAAGTCATGGACATTAGACAACCTACTGCAGAACAATTATTGGGTCAATAATGAAATCAAGGTGGAAATCAAAAGATTCCTTGAACTGAACAACAAAGGAGATACAAGCTATCAAAATCTATGGGATTGAGCAAAAGCAGTCCTAAGGGGAAAATTCATAGCCTTAAATGCCTACATCATAAAGAAAGATCACAAATTAACAATATAATTACACACCTCAAGGAACTAGAAAAGGAAGAGCAAATCAAACCCAAAGCCAGCAGAAGAAAAGAAATAACTAATGTCAGAAAAGAACTAAACTAAATGGAGAACAAACAAACAAAAAACAATACAAAAGATCAATGAAACACAAAGTTGGTTCTATGAAAAGATAAACAAAAACTGAAAGTTTTCTTGCTAGATTAACCTGAAATAGAAGAAAAAGGACCCAAATAAGTTCAATCAGAAAGGAAAAAAAGAGATATTACAACTGTACCAATAGATACAAAATATCATGTAAATGCTATAAAAATCTCTACACGAACTAGAAAATGTAGAGGAAATGGACAAATTCCTGGAAACTCACAACCTCCAAAGACTCAAGCAGCAAGAAACAGAACTCCAGAACAAACCGATAATGAGCAGCGAGATTGAAGCAGTAATAAAAATTGTTCCAAAAAAAAAAAAAAAGGCCCAGGACCAGGTAGATTCACAGCTGAATTCTACCACATCTACAAAGAAGATTTGGTTCGTGTTATTCCATAACATCAAAAAGGAGAATATCCTCAATAACTCATTCTATAAATCCGGGATCACCTTGATACCAAAGCCAGGAAAGGACATAACAACAACAACAACAAAACTGCAGATCAATATCTCTTATGAATATGGATGCAAAAATCCTCAATAAAATATTATTAAACCAAATAAACACATAAAAAAAATAAGCCACCATGACCAAGTGAGCTGCATCCCAGGGATGCAAGAATAGTTTCAACCTATGTAAATCAAAAAAAAATCATTGACCACATAAAAAGAAGCAAAGACAAAGACCATATGATCATCTCAGTAGATACAGAAAAAGGATTTGACAAAATCCAGCACCCTTTCGTAACAAATACCCTGAACAAACTAGGCATAGAAAGAATGCATCTCAAAATTATAAAAACCATATATGACAACACCAAAGCCAACATCAAACTGAATGAGGAAAAGTTAAAAGCATTCCCCTTCAGAACTGGAACAAGACAAGGGTGCCCACCGTCACCACTTCTATTCAACATAGTTCTGGAAGTCCTAGCCAGAGCAATCAGGCAAGAGAAAGAAATAAAGGGCATCCAAATCCAGAAACAGGAGATTAAACTATCTCCTTTCACTGATGATATGATCTTATATCTAGAAAACTCCAAAGATTTCACTAAGAGACTCCTGGAATTGATAAATAAATTCAGCAAAGTCTCAGGATGGACAAATAAATGTACACAAATCAGTGGCATTTCTACATAGAAATAGCAGTCTAGGTGAGAGTCAAATGGAAAGTTCAATACCATTTGCAATAGCTACAAAGAAAATAAAATACCTAAGTATATACTTTACAAAGGCCATGAAAGATCTCTATAAGGGGAACTATGAAACACTGAGGAAAGAAATCACAGAGGATACAACAAATAGAAAAACACATCATGGTCATGGATTTGTAGAATCAACATTGTTAACATGTCTATTTTGGCCAAAGTGATTTACAGATTCAATGCAATCCTCATCAAAATACCAACATCATATTTCGCAGATGTAGAACAAATAATTATATATTTCATTTGAAACCAAAATAGAGCCTGAATAGCCAAAGCAATCTTAACCAAAAAGAACAAATCAGGAAGCATCACATTATGAGAATTGAAAGTATACTACAAGGCTATAGTAACCAGTACAGTATGGTATTGGCACAAAAATGGAGACATAGACCAATGGAACAGAACAGATATCCCAGATATAAAACCATCTACATACACAAACTGATCTTTGACAAAGCAGACAGCAATATACACTGGGGAAAAGAAACCCTATTCTATACATGGTGCTGAGAAAACTGGATAGTCACATGCAGAAGAATGAAACAGGACCCCTATCTTTCACCACTCACAAAAATTAATTCAAGATGAATATAAGCCTTAAATGTAAGGCATAAAACCATAAGAATTCTAGAAGAAAACATAGAGAAATCTCTTCTAGATATCAGCCTAGGCAAATAATTTATGACTAAGACCCCAATGGCAATTATAGCAACAACAAAAATAAAGAAATAGGGCTTGATGAAATCAAAAAGCTTCTGTGCAACTAAGAAAGTAATCAACAGAGCAAACAGACAACCTACAGAATGGGAGAAAATATTCACAAACTATACATTTGATAAAGGGCTAATATACAGAATCTACAAAGAATTTAAATAAATTAGCAAGAAAAAAAACACAAGCAACTCCATTAAAAAGTGGGCAAAAGAAATGAACAGAAGTTTTCCAAAAGAAGATAGAAAATGGCCAACAAACATATAAAAAATGCTCAATGTCCTAATCATCAGGGAAATTCAAATTAAAACCACAATGAGATATCACCTTACCCCTGTTAAAATGGCTTTTATTAAAAAATCCAAAAACAATAGATATTGGTATGGATTCAGAGGAAAGGAACACTTATATGCTGTTGGTGGGACTCCAAATTAGGACATCCTCTGTGGAAAACAGTATGCAGAGTCCTCAAAGAACTAAAAGTAGACCTACCATTAGATGCAGCAGTCCCTTTACTGGGAATCCACCCAAGGGAAAACAAGTCATCTTATCAAAAAGACACCTGTACTCAAATGTTTATTGCAGCACAATTTACAATTGCAAAGATCTGGAATCAACCCAAATGGCCATCAATTCATGAGTAGATTAACAAAATGTAGTATATATACACCATGGAGTACTATTCTGCCATAAAAAAAAAAGGATGAATTAATGCCTTTGCCACAATTTGGAAGCAATTGGAGATCATTATCTTCATCAAAGTATTTCAAGAATTAAATAACAAATCCACATATACTCTCTATTAAATTGGAACTAATCAAGGGGCATATGTGCATAGAGGGAAGTAAAAATCATTGGAAATCAAGTAGGGGGGTGGAGGGAGGAGGGGAGGGACGAAAACCTATCTAATGGGTACGATGAACACTATTCAGGTGATGGACACGTTTATAGCTCTGACTCCAGCCAGGTAACAAAAATATTTGTACCCCCTTAATATTTTGAAATAAAAAATAATAGCATAAGTATAGCCAGTGAACAGTGTGAATCTCTATTCAGTGAATACACATAAGTTCCATGAGAAAAGTACTAAATAGCCAATGAAATTTCAATTACAGATTATATTTTATTCTTTTAAAATTTGTTATTTTCCATTTTTCTTTATTGAATGTATATTTAATTCTGAGGAAAAATACTAAGTATGTGTCATTTAAGAACATAGTATGAAATATTAGGAAGTTATGTGGGGACAAAAACTACTTACTTTATTTGCACCACAAACAGTTCCATCTTTTACCCACATTTGTGAACTGGATGCATGATCATGTGGAAATTCCAGGGCAATGCAGACTTCTTGATTTATGGTGACATAAATTACAGTGGCCCTTTTATATCTAATTACCTCTTCACTTGTATATTTACATATTAATTTTCCACACCGCAGATCTCTATAATTGACCCATAAATGAAAATTATTAATTCTAATTTTGAGAAATATTAGAATATCATTTCTAAAACAAACAGATTTAAATAAAATATTCAAAGTTTGCAAAAGAATGTCAGCAATTAATTCTGAAACACCAAGAAATTTGAGGACCTTGCCTAAATTTTTAATAATAATTGAATATTTTAATAATTATGAACTATTTCTTATTTCCTAGTTAGCCTGATTACTTTTTTGTGATTGCTTCATTTTCTTTGATCATAAACAAAATCAAATCCAAGTTTGTTCTATCCTAAAAAAAATAATAAATTAATCTTATTACCTGCCTTACTCGGTTTCCTTTTCAACTTAATATATGGGTCCAAAACTGACAAAATTCTGAAACCTGCACTCAAGAAACATTTAATGCAATAAACATGAAAATAAACCACTAAGACATATAATGATAGTGCTGTAAACCACAGGGAAAAATCATAAAAGTAACCAGGACATAAAGAACCCTGAGCAAAAAAGAACAATAATATAACTGAAGATTGACTTTCCAACAAAAATTAGTGAAAACCAGAAGCCTCTTGAATGATATCTTTAAAGGTAAAAGAAAATACCTGCCATTTTCCCACTCTGTCTGCATAGAAAATGCCCTCCAGAACAAGGTACTGGCATTTTCAGACAATAATTAAGAAAATTCATTACCAGCAGTATTGGACTAAAGCAGATGAAAACTTAACACTTTAATTGAACAGAATGCATCCTGAATGGAAGACCGCAGCAGTACACAGTTAATGCAGCTTTGTCAGATTAAAGAAATTCCCTTCTATTCCTAATAGGTGAGAGTGTTTTTCATGGATTGGTGCTAGATTTTGTGATAAATCACACACCAAAATAAAATTGTGTAGGTAAATCTAAGTAAGGGAGCCCTAAGAGAGAGAGCAGGTATTGGTAAATCAGCTCTCCACAAAACAAGTATAAAACCGGGCCAATTTGTCAAAAACAACTATTTCAGGGCTATGAATATTAATCAAAAGCAAACAATAAATTGAGAAGAATTTCTTCATGAAAAGCTGCTATAAAACCAGGTCGGAGTAGGGAGAGGCTATGGGCTTCCCGAGTCTGATCCCATCCCCTCTCCCATCTCAGTGCCGTCCTGTCGGCAGGGCAGTGCCGGCCATGAAAACCAGCAACTTCAATGGCAGAGGAGTTTCTCTCAACTGGGTGTGTAGGGCAAGAAAGCCACACCCAGCAGCACTTGAGTAAAAGTAGCAAACACAGAAAAAAATGAATGGTAATAAATGGAAATAATTCATTTCCAACATCTTTCCTGTAAGAAACATTAAAAGAAGTTCTTCGGACAGAAGGAAAATGATATGGGTCAGAAACTTGGATCTACAAAAGAAAGGAAGAGTATCAAAAATAAATTCATGAAAGTAAAATTTCTTTTATTTTTCTTACTCTTGGTTGAAGTAAAAGGTAACTGCTTAAAGCAATAATAGTAAGAATATATCAGGTGTTTTTAGCATTTGCATAAGTAAAATGATTAACAGCAATATCATGAGGGACTGAATGGAAGAACTAGCGCACTCTATAATAACACACCTGCACTTCACAGGAAGCAGTATTGGTGTTGTTTGAAGGGGGACTATTATTGTGTTGTGTACTGTTATTTGAAGATAGTAGATACATGTGCAATGTATCAATAATCACTTTTAATTGGCATGGTCTAAACGATCAATTAAAAGCCAGAGATTATCACTGTGGATATTAAAAGCATGACCTAAGGTTGGTTTAACTTCTGAAAATCGCTTAATGTAATGTACGATATAAATAGAACGAAAAACAAAAAAATATAAAATTATGTCTGTACATGAATGAAAAGCATTTGAAAAAATGAGACCACCTTTCAGGACTAAAACCTCTCAACAAACTAAATTTAGAAGGGAACTTATATCAGATGAAGAGCATCTAAAAACACCTTCCAGCTAAGAATAAACTTAATGGTGAAAAGTTAAATATTTTCCATAAAACTGGGAATGAGCACATGTGTCCTCTTTCTCCAGTTCAAATGCAACATTTTAATGGAAATCTAGACAGTTCAGTCAAGCAAGAAAAAGAGATTAAAGGCATCCCTGTTACAAAAAAATAAACTGAAAATGTACTTGAAGGTGAGATGATACTAGACATAAACGCCAAGAAACACACACACACACACACACACACACACACACACACACACACACACAAGTCCAGGATGGTCACACAATAGAAAAGATCAAGATCAATACAAAATCATTGTTTGTATTTTTGTTATAATTATTATAGAAAGTAATGAACAATGTAAAAATGAAATTTAGAAAGCCATGCTGTTTATAATAGCCTCAAAATAGAATATTTAGGAATATATTTAATGAAAGAAATATGGCATTTGAACACTGAAAACAAGTAAATCTGGCTGAGAAAAATTGTAGACCGAAATAAATTGAGAGACATTCTAAATTCGTCAATTGGAAATCTCAATACTATTAAGATGGCGATTCAGCACACAACACCTGCCCTGACCTCCTTGCACACACATACAGACAAATGCATGCAGAACTGATGAAATTTGAATAAAATCTGTGAATCTACCATTGCCAATTTCCTGAATAGTATGTCACAAGACAGAATCTAGAAATGCATACATTTGACTGATTTTTTCCAGTAAAAAACAAGAACAAAAATCTCCCTTTAAATACATCACTTAAATTTATCTCAACTGTTAAAATTTTACTAAGCATAAATTTTACATCTGTTCACCTTTGGGTGATCTTAAAAATAAAGATTTTAAGGGTCAAAGTCACATTAATTAACAAAAATAATCACTAATTATATGCTGTAGGGTTAGCACTACAGCACATCATTTAAGGTTTAATGTTACATCCCATGGATTAATGTCAGTGTCCGCTTATAGTACACACTATACTGTAACATTTTTATTTGACGCATGTTTCCTGTCTGGAATCTAAAATGCTACCACATGACCGTTGCTAGATTAGAAAATCTGACAAACCAAGAGGGGCAGGAAAACTAACCCTAGATCAACTACATGTATTGACATAGATAACATATGTCATCTAAATAACCTCTTAATCCACAAAATCTCAGCAATGATGAAAGTCTAAATGTCTTAGAGCAATTTTCTGTAGCCTGGCCTTTTCCACCTTTGGCCGAAAGAGGGAAAGAAAAATGGACAAACCAGCCTCTGATATTCAGGCGAAGGCCACATATTATCATCAGGGCCTTTGAGTTGATAAAAGCTGCGCTGCACTCAGGGTGCCCACCTGTTAAACATAAACAATTTCATAGAACATTAACATCAGGCAAAGCCATTCTGTGACCATGAAAGATTAAGAAAAAGAAGCAAGGCCAGTCTGTAAATCATGTCTGGACACACAGAGAGAAAACAAACATTGTCCAGGCCACGAAATTTTTAGGTTATTAAATATGAAATGTCCAATTGCAAATCAAAAGTGTAGTTTATTACATCTCAAACAAGAAGCAGTACAATTAATCAAAATATGCACCTAAACTATCAACACAGTTTTGCCATCTTAATGGCAGCTTGTTTATGCCAGCAGCAAAGAAGCTGGCGAGCGAGTGGCGATGAAATCGCAAAAGGCGTTTTCCACACCTTGTTGAGAATTGAATATTTTTCCTTGCGAGAAGTGGTCCAAAGCCTGGAAAGACTGGTTGTCAGTTGGTGCAAGGTCTGGTAAATACGGTGGATGACAGAGAGTTTCCAAGTCCAGCCTCTGTAGTTTGAGCAGCGTTGTTTGTGCAACATGTGGTCGAGCATTGTCTTGCAAGAGCATTGGCCTGTCTCTGTTGACTGATGTCAGCTACTTAATTGCAAGTATCCCCATCATTTCATCCAGTTGGTTGCATAGACATCTACTGTAATCAATTAACCAGGTTTCATGAAGCCATAGTGGATAATACCAGTGCTGGACCACAAAAGAGACACCAATATTTTTTTGATGAATATTCAGTTTTGTACTGTGTTTCGGCACTTCATCTTTATCCAAACATTGTGCTGAATGCTTGCAATTGTTGAAAAGAATCCATTTGCATGTAGCAATGGTAGCAATGGTAGCAACATGTAGCAATATGGTGTAGAAATGGTTTGCCTTTATGACGTGACAGCGAAGAAAGGCAAGCTTCAAGACTGCTCTGCTGAAGCTTGTTTAATTGATGTGGAGCCCATCTGTCCAGCTTCTTTACCTTGCCCATTTTTTTCAAATGGTCTAATATTGTTGGAACAGTAACATCAAACCTTGCTGCTAATTCACGTGCAGGTCGAGATGTATAAACTTCCACTACAGCTATTAGCTCATCATTATCCACCTTGGTCTCAGGTTGCCCACGTGGCTCATTTTCAAGATTAAAATCACCAGAAATGAACTTCTCAAACCATCAACGTACTTTGCATTAATTCATCAGCCACATCCTTCCCAAACACTTCGTTGATATTTCGAGCTGTCTGTGCAGCATTGGTTCCATGGAGGAATTCATATTGCGATATAACATGAATTTTTGACTTTTCCATGGTTTCACAAAAATTGCTCTTAAAATTTTTGAAAGATAATCAAAAAGCAACATTTTCACTTTAAAGACTGAGGATGTACCTTAGCAATAAGAATAAAACAAGTGTCAAAGAGAAATGTCAGAGATATCAACTGTCAAACTTAGTATTTAAGGAAATCGGACATTTCATACTTAATAACCTAATACTATGCATTCCCATCATTCAACTAATATGAGTGACGTTTGCTACTGTGGCAATTACAGCTTTAGCTTCACTTTAGTCTTCCTTCCTCATATATAAAATTTCTTAAGATATATGATCACACAATGACCTTCAATTCTTGAAAACATTCAATTCAGAGCAAAGGTCCACTTCCTGAAACTCTCCTAAACACTACCTAACACAAAGCACACATCCTATAGTAAGTATCTAACACCCCGGAACTGAGATGCCCCAGTGTCCCTTAATGCACATTCTCATTCACCACAACATAATAAACCCAACTTGTTCAACTGCAAGGGTGTTCATGGTGGTCTTTAGTTGGAAGGCACGTCAGTAAGGCAAAACTGTAATCTGAAACACATACACACATACTCACTTTGAAGGCACTGCAATACAACTAGAAAGGAAAGAGTTGTATAACTGTGCTTTAGGCATGGGAACTGCATTGTGAGATGTTTTATAGATGTGGCTTTTTATTTTTTAATTCAAGAGAGCATATTCAATCTTCGTAGCTTGAATAATCATAAAACAGAATTAGAATACGGAGCTAACCACAGTTAGGAGACAGGAAATTCAGAGTGACTGAGCACTAAAATCTGTATATAACCTTCGTCCCAAAACCTGAATGTCTACTGAGTCAGTCACAGGTAGTGGAGAATATAGGCAGCACATAAAGCAAGTCCTGGAGATATGAAGAAAATGAACACTGTTTTCAGCTGCTGCTCACAGAAAGGTATAGTGTATAGTTTGAGTTCAGCTACATAAATCCCTTCCATAACAAAATTCTATAGCCTTCAGAAAAGAAGAAATGAATAGAGAGTTTCTATCATGTATTATTCATAGTATACCATATAAAGTAAAAACAATGTAGGCCGGGCGCAGTGGCTCACGCCTGTAATCCTAGCTCTCTGGGAGGCCAAGGCGGGCGGATTGTTTGAGCTCAGGAGTTCGAAACCAGCCTGAGCAAGAGCGAGACCCCGTCTCTACTAAAATTAGAAAGAAATTAATTG